>QLSS01000722.1:0-38776 GCA_024372645.1 Trichomalopsis sarcophagae | reverse complement strand
GAGGAGGACTTATACCTAAATATAAAATAGCTAAGAAAAATTCTTCCATTGATCTCGTCTACTGGGATGATCCAAATGAGCTTACTGAGAGACTTCGATTATTGATTGCCGAACGATCAGCTGGAAATAATAATCACGTCAATGAAATCCAGTCGATTATTGAGGAATTACGCGAAGCTGGGCATATATATTGACATGCAACTTTCTATTTTGCATCAGTATTACCATGAGTCTCGATGTGTTTGGAAGAAAACTTGAGGGCTCGCAAGTGAGTCGCGGTCCTCCAGGCAATGGTTTCAATTTTACACCGGACGGTGATTTTGATTTAGAAAATAAGCGACTTTGCAACCTAGGACAGCCCATTCATCCAAACGATGCAATCACCTTGCATTCACTGAAAGTTATTCTACAAACTGAAATAAATTATATAGCTGCTAAAATTGCTGGAATTGGTGAAGTTATAGAAGAATATAAACAGCAAGTTGAAAAACAGCAATTGGAAGTGAATACAAAATTGCGTTATCTTTATAGTACAACTCTTCGCAATTACTCTGGTGTTGATTATATCATTGAAGAAGTGAATAAACAATTAAAAGTTCGTATAGACAATTTTCCAGATGGATTTTCATCTACTGTAAACGATGATGGAACGTCAAAGAGTAGCTGAAGAGCTACACAAGCCAGAACGCCCCCGATACAAGAGAAGAAAATATGACATACGTGGAATAGACGAGACTTGGCAGGCTGATCTTGTAGAAATGATACCATATTCTAAAGAGAATAAAGGTTTTCATTACTTACTCACTGTCATAGATATATTTTCAAAGTATGCATGGGCCGTGCCATTCAAGTCAAAGAGTGGTAACGATGTTACTACAGCTATGAAGTCAATACTGAAAGAAGGACGAGTACCGAAGAATCTACAAACTGACCAAGGAAAAGAATTTTACAATTCAATTTTTCAAAAACTTATGAAAAAGCACAATATATACTTATACTCTTCGCATAGTAATCTTCATGCAAGTATATGCGAACGATTCAATAGAACGTTAAAAAATGCAATGTGGACAGAATTCAGCAAACAAGGAAGCTATAAATGGTTGGATATTCTACCTAACTTGCTCAAAGCATACAATTCGAGAAAACATCGGACAACAGGAATCGAGCCTGAAAATGTTACACTGGCAAATGAGCGAGAAGTCAAGAGACGTTTTCCAAATGAAAAGTCGCCAGTGAAAAAACCGAAATTTAAAGTAGGAGATAAAGTACGAATAAGTAGGATAAAAAATGTTTTTGAAAAAGGTTATACGCCAAACTGGTCAACGGAAATTTTCACAATAACGCGAGTTGCAAAAACGGATCCAGTAACTTACAACCTCAAAGATTATTATGATAAACCCGTCTCTGGTGGCTTTTATGAAACAGAAATTCATAAAACTATGTATCCGGAAATTTATTTAGTAGAAAAAGTTTTAAAGAAAAGTGGTAAACGCGTATATGTTAAATGGTTAGGATTTAGTGACAAGCATAATAGTTGGATAGATAAAAATGAGATTGTATGAATTATTCAAGGTTCAAATAAATAAGAAAGCAATTGTTATTATATTTAATAATGTATTTATTCATATAAATTGCACACAAGTTTGAAGAAATAAATAAATAGTATTTAACAATTATCAGTCTTTGTATTTCATTATTTTAGCATGTGGTGAACTTGAAAGAAGTTTCACCCTGATATGTTATAAATAAACTAAGTTTATTTGCCGTGTTAGAGAGATTATTGAAAAATTCTTGATCTTTCAAGATTGCTGATGAGATCTTCCCAGGCAGAAATATTTGAAAGCTGTCATCGATCTCAGCCACGATCTTTGTGCCGAATCTCGTCTTTACTTCCTTGAGTGCAGTCAATATATACTCATGATCTTTTTCCAAGTCCGTGACTTTCTTCTTAGGCAAGAACTCACGCTCAGCAATCTTGTTGAGTGCAGATAGATCCATTCTGAAATGTAAAAAATAAGAATTTGTGTTAGAGAAAAGATTTTCTTTGAGAACAAAAAAAAATAATGAAAATCAGCTAAGAACTCACTTGGAAATGTTAAGTGAGTCTTGGTTTCTTCTCCAAAGGAAGGTAATTTTCAAGCTCGACTGCTCGAATCTGCTCTTCACCGTGGTGCGTCGGTTCATATAGCCCATTTCCCACCATGATGTCTGCCCCTTCCATCGCCTCTTGTAGAATATCCCTTCTATCAGAAGATGCCTCCTCCATCGATGGATTCCATTCGTGCATTAGCTCCTTACAAACATCGTATTGGATAATGATTTGTTCACCTGTATCGTCATAAAGTGTCATCCCCACTCGTGCTGCACTGTTTTCATTGGTCACTTCGTTCCCCCTCTCCATTGCTCTTTCGCTTTCTTCTTCAGTATTGGTCGCTTCATACCCCTTCTCTATCTCCCCCACTCTTTCTTCTCTTGTATCAGCCTTTTTTTCATTCCCCTCCATTTGAATTACAGCCAGCGCCATCTGTTCCTCAATAATTCGGTAATGACCCCAAGGCAAAGTGTCTGTGCTATGAGGTAATAAGTATCTTTTATCATCATGCGGACTTAGTGCTATTTTATTCTGTTTTTCAGTATGCACTACATGCAATTTAGAGCGAATGTTGCACTGCTCACGTTTAACAATAATTTGTTCTTCAAGACATTTTCGATAATCTTCGAACGTGATTGTTTTCTTCACAACACTCGATTTTATGCCTTTGGCTTTCTTCACAGTCTCAGATCCATCTATTAAAATACTATACATTTTGCTACGTAAACCAATAAATTCCGTCATAATCTTGCCACAGCATTCATCTTTCATTAATCCAGGCACTTTTTTATTGACACGCGGGATTCCAAATTGATTGTTCTCTTTGTAATCAGAAGTATCAAATTTGTGCAAGTCTTCTTTCATTATTTTATACATATCCACGTCAACAACTTCATATATCAGACTATCTGTGTCGGGGTAAAGGAGTTTACATTTTTCCCCAAGTCGTCGCTTCATATATGAATAATGAAAATCGTATAACAATGTTTTAGACAAATCGAAAATGCTGAGACCAACGTATATTGGTTTTTTAATTGTAATACTTGTTCTCTTTAGCTGTATAGCAACCAAATTTTCATCAAAGATAGCACAACTATGGAAATTTGGTTGAGCTATACGTGCTTCTGCTCCATATCGACCAGTGAATTTATTCACTAATCGCACATCAACGCGAGATCGTTCTCGCTCGATGCACTTACCATATACTGCATTAATTAATAACTTGTAGAAAAGCTTTTCAAACTCATTCTTGGCCTGCTTTCTCTTCTCTGTATTAAATTCAACATATGGTTTGAGCCAAGGCTTCTGCTCAAAACTCAGAATCCTATGCACTTTTTTAAGTCGAAGTCCATTATCTAATACCTGTTTTAACGCAAGATAATGAATGACATACCTTTTCTTATCATTCAAAGTAGTCAACAGTTTCTTTTGCTTTGAACCAGGGGGTGTAAGATGCTCTGCACAAAAAGGCAAATCTTGATGATCATCATGTATTTCTTCAGGATACTCTAAATCTACTTCAGCAAAGTAGCCTGTATCAGAGTCTGGTGGTGCATTGAAAAAATTTGAATTCGTTTCATATTCGATCCATTTAAATTTTCCCACTGATAAATATTGCACCATGGCCCATCCATAAAGATTATTAATATCAAAATATAAGAGTGTCTTCGTTTTCTTATCGTATGATGGTCCCATGTACGGATTGTTCGCCTTAGCATACCGATTGCAACATTGACTTATTCCTCCTCGAATACCTGCTTCAATAAACATCAGCATATCTATATCTGTAAGAAGCTCCAATTCCACTTTTGTCATTTTTAGAGCTGCTGAAAATGTGAGACCTGGAGTCGTGTAAAAGTGTGCAGGACATAAACTATACGCTTTCAGAGATGTCTCTCGAAAACTTTCGAAGACATCAGCTAATAATAAAACATCTGTTTTCAAGTACAAATCTGAATATTCACCCAAAGTTTTTATAGTAAACATATTCCATACTGTAACAGCATGGTGATAGTCTTCGTCAATAATATGAGAATCTGTTAGTTTATTGTAAAACTCATTCTTCTCTGGCAGTTTTGTAGTCATCAACTTGTCCAATCCATCTACGAAATCATATGGAAATATACCTTTTCGTCTAAGAAGATTGATTTGCTCATCTGTAAATCCATCATTTTTAAACTCATTCACTGCTATCGGCACGGTTTCCAAATATGATGCAAGCTTTTCCAACGATGATGGTAAAAAACGCCATGAATCTATAAATCTAAAACTGATGTCACAGTCATCTATATACTTCGTAAATGAAATATATTTTTCTTTGTTGTGAGGTATCAGAGATACTCGTCCCTTCATTATTGTAGAAGTAGCAATCTCTTTCAAAATAAAGTGTGTATCATAATTGAGGTTATGAAAGATAACCGGCACAAACCTCGAATCCTTGTAATTTAAATTGCATGAATTGTGAGCTGCACCTCTGAAACTAAATAGAAAACAAGTCTTACATGCTGTACAGCATTTAAGTCAAATATTTGTATACATTAAAAACTAACGTACCGTCCTGTTAGATGACAATGGTCTCGTACTGCGAGTTCTTCACTTTTGATAGGCTTTCGGCATATATGGCAAACAGTTGACTTCCGAAAAGATAATTCTTCTAGATCTGTAAGTCTCATTGGTTTTGGATTTTTGTAGAGTAGATCAATCTTTTCACTAATTTCTTTCAGTTCTCGAACAAACCATTTTGCCGGTATCTCTTCATCTTCATTTTCTTGTCTGTATGATTTATAAACAGATAAACTATCATCAAAGCTGCACTTTATATAATAGCCTATGCTATATGCTACATGAAGCTGAAAAGCATTTTCATTTTCTGTAGGCTTTAACAAACATTCAAAATCTGCATAAATAATAAAAGGAACTTTTTCACTTTTATTGTAATCTTCAAATTTAAGAATGTTATTCTTAAAGTCAGGCAAAGTAATTCGACATTTATTTAAATTTTTGCAATCATTTTCGTGCATTTCCAGCCTTTCTTCACAGTAAAATATTTGTAAACACCTTTCGCAGTGGTATGATTTTACATGAGATTTACTTAATTGAGTGCTTAAAAGTCGAGACAGATATTTAATCCAAACGTAGTGTGGTATTCAGGCAAGCTTCCGCCATCATCATGATTATTTTCTTCATTTTCATCTATGTAAAAGTCTTGAATGAGGAGTAGATTAACATGTTTTTCTTTCTTTTCTTTTGTAATATGACATGGCGATACTTCAAACTTTGCATTGTACTTTTTTAATATGTATACATTTATTGAAATATCATTTAATTTTTCGAATTTCGGAACATCTTTGAGTTTTACTGGAAATTCTATATCCCCAAAGTTCAGCTCGTTCTCATACAAACGATATTGATTAACTCTATTGGGATTAGTTTCACTAGGATACAATGCTGAAAGTATAGCATACTTGAAACATTGATTATCATTATTACGAACATTGACACATGCCTTTTTCTTTTCTATAAACTTTGGAAGTGGAATGAAGGAACTCCCCTTGATTGGAGAATATTTTTTCATGTTGATACACAAACTGATGATACTCGTCAGGGTCCAGCCAGAATCTTTCTCCTGGAATTCTTCAAGATGGGTGAGAATAGGTTCTTTGATATGATCCTTGAACCATTCTTCCAAATTCGTTGACATGAATGCTGTAACACTTTCACTTGTAAAATATTTAATGTCTGTCGTTTCCTCACCATTTTTTTGCATAGAAAATTCTGCGATAAAGTCAGAATTTATTTTTACAGCGTTATATTCCTTCAAGCAATCTTCTACTTTAACCTTGAAGAGCTTTTGCGCATCGTTCAAAAAACTTAGAATGTCTACATGCTTTATGTTTACAACTACACCTGTTCTAATTCGATTTTGAAACGCTGATTCTACGTCTCGCCACTCAACTCTAGCTTCAGTTGCTTCTGATTGTAGACCACCTCCTTGCTGAAGATGTTGTTCGAGTTGAACTTGCACACATGAAAGATGTGTCATACAAGTTTGATATTTCTGCTTTTCTCCTCTTGCAAGATTAGCTTTGTCAATTTTTTCGTTCAATTCCTTTATTGTGGAATTGCACATGTCCAGCAAATAATGAATATCATTATTGCTCATTTCATGTATATTTCGCAAAGTATCACGCACTACTTCAACAAGGCGTTCAAAAAGTTGAAATGAAGCCATATTTACTTTTTTTCACTTATCACTCACGAAACAGAATTATATAAAGAACTAGTTTCGTGTACTGTAGTAGACGAAGTCTGCTCCTCACAGTAAAATTTCTTGCTTTATATGGACGAGACCACGAAAGAAACTACCAATGAATAGGAAGTTTGACAAGGAGAAGGGATATTTTTTTTTTTTTTTTTTGGAAGGGATGGATTTTCCATTTTTGCTCCAATGAGAAGTGGTCATCTTCGACATTGAAAAGCTGAGGAGCAAGTCATGACGAGCCCCCCAATGTGGTCTATGCTTCTTTTTGACAACCAACTGTGTGACAACCAAGGTGGAGTTTCTTCTTATATAAGCAGGATGACAAAATTCATCTGTTCATTTACAATAAATTCGTCTTATAGAACTAACTGTACGAAGCTGCAAAATGACTGAAATGTGTGAATACAAAAAGATGTTTCAAAATACCATACTGAAATATCCGGAAGAAAATGTTTATATTGTTGACATACAAGGATTTCAAAGAATTGCTGCAGATACTTTCATTTTCAAGGAAATTAGTTTTCTCAACATAAGAAAATTAGCTTTACCAACTACTTACCTCTTCAAGTCTCCAGTGCCGTGGGAAGAACTTACTGAGGAAGAAAAATGTATGATACATTGGCTATAAAAAAGTCACCATGGAATTGAATGGAATTCTGGTGACATTCCATACCATCGACTTCAACATGTCTTACAAATCTTTACACGAGATGTTAAAAAGATATTCGTTAAGGGAGAACAGAAAAAACTGTGGTTGAAAAATTATTTACCGAATACGTAAGTATTTATACATTCCTTCAGTTTTTTTCATGCTTTTAATACTTCAATTTATCCAACATTATTTTTTTTCAGTCTAATATGTAATGTCGAAGATCTTGGATGCCATCCGCTCGGGAATATAAAAAGTAATAAAAATTATTTTTGCTTGCACCATCATCTTTCTATCAGAAGAAAACCGTCGTGTGCCGTCCACAATGCTCTTTCAATAAGAGCATGGTTATTAAATTATCTGTCTGAAAAATTTAGTCAAGACGAAGTTGATAATTATTGAAATGTACTACGAAAAAAATTATTGAATAAAAATGATTTATTATTAATTTGTCAATTTATTTACTTAGACTAAAATGAAGACAAAGAACAGAGTAATTCAATTTAAAAATCATACCTATATTTTTCTAAAATATTTTACAACTTTTCTAAAAATTTCGCACACCTATCGTTAAATAAAACTTTGAATTTTGGGAAAACTCCCGCCAGTGTCCATCGTAGATTAATCGGAGCTGACGCGCATGCGCATCAGCTTCAGTTAACCAACGGTCAGCGCTGGCGGGAATTTTCCGGAATTCAAAGTTTAATTTAACTGTGAGGTGTTTACAGTTGATTTTTTTTTTTTTTTTTTTTTTTTTTTAATTATTTTTTTTAGAATTTTTATAAATTTTATTTACATTTACATGATCTATTATTATTTCATCATCAATAATTCTTGGTAAATTGCGTTGCTGTGGTCGCTGCTGTTGTTGTTGTTGTTGTTGTTGCTGCTGCTGTTGCTGCTGCTGTTGTTGCTGCTGCTGTTGCTGCTATTGCTGCTGCTGCTGTTGCTGCTGTTGCTGTTGCTGCTGCTGCTGTTGCTGCTGTTGCTGCTGTTGTTGCTGCTGCTGTTGATGATGTTGCTGCTGATGTTGTTGAGTGCTGCTTTTGACAGCACTCATAGCACATTTTTGCCGACACTGGTGGTCTTCAATTGTAGGAAGCTGCGTCTCAGTGCTGGTCTTGCTACTTCTGAAAAAATAAAACAAAAGAAAAAATTAAATAAATTTATTGTAAAAAATAAATAAAACATTAATTAAGATTTAAGCAATTTTTTTTTACCTGAGGAGTCCATTGTTGATGATCCCGGGTTTGGTGTCGTCTCTCTCTCTTTCTTACTCTCTGCCACCTTCCTCTTTTGCTCATTTCCCATTTGTTCTGTAAAAGAAAGAATAAAATTATTATTATTTTTTTAAAAAACATAAGATGATATAAATTTATTATAAATTAAATATTTACCTGTTGCTTTCCTCTTCTCAATCTTGGGAATCGGTCCAAGATCGCGTATGCTTTTGCGATTTTGGACCGATATGCACGACGCACAACTCGAAGATGTTCCGCTTGAACTGGAACTCGAACTAGAGCTCGAACTTGAACTCGAACTCGAGCTCGAGCTCGAGCGCGACCGTCTTCTTCGGGTCGCCGAGGATTGCCGAGGCTGCTCAGCCGTCGGTGATCGTCGAGGCTGCTCAGCTGTCGATCGCCGCGGCGGGTCAGCTGCCGGCGACCGCCGCGGCGGATCAGCCACAGAGGATCGTCGAGGCAGGTCAGCTGCCGGCGACCGCCGCGTCAGATCAGCCACCGAGGATCGTCGAGGTGGGTCAGCAGCCGGCGATCGCCGCGATGGGTCATCCACCGAGGATCGTCGAGGAGGGTCAGCTGTCGGCGATTGCCGCGTTGGGTCAGCCACCGAGGATCGTCGAGGCGGGTCAGCTGTCGGCGATCGTCGCGGCGCCAATTGTTGCAAAGCAGCATTTGGTGGTTGTGGCACTGAAACATTAAAAAAAAATTCAAATAAATTAATTAAAAACTTTAAAAATTCGTGACTTTAAAGTGGATTAATAAGAAAATTGACTTACATGTTTCAACTACGTCTATTGCCCAGGACACGTAGTCTAGCATCGTCAGGAGAGTCGGTGCGTTGGAGATCAGCCAACGTATACGCTCCTGAGCATCCCGTAGACTGCGACGGCTCCGAGAAGGCTGCATTGGTGAACTTTTCTTCGAAGACATTTTCTTGACAGCTTGCAAGAAAACCTGGGACTGACTCTGGTGTATCTTGAGGGGTTATTTATACTCGAAGACCGGAGCACACTTTTCATTATTTTGCCGAAAATCCAATGATTTGCTGAGCTTCTTTTCCCACTACTTTCCTGAAAAGTCCTCTAATTGGAGAAAAATATCCCTCCCTTAATTTCAAAAACACCTCCCTTGACCATGCTCCTCCCCGTCAAAAAAGAAATTAATTTGACTTCGAGAGATAATCTATGGGCACTTTTGCAAACCTTTTCCAAAAAATAATTGATTTTTACCGTGGGTAGCGAAACAAAAAGAAAGGTCTTGCCGGTGGGCGTAGTTTCTAGATTCCTGCGACCCTCTTCGGTCACTTGTCAAAAAGCTAAAAGCCTTTACAACGTTTATCTCTGTAGGTATCTGCGACACTCATGCATTTTCGTCCACTACTAGCGAAACGAAAAGAAAATAGGAGGAGCATCTTCCTAAAACTTATCGGTGTCTCTGCATCTTTTTGTGGGATTCTCTGCAGGCCTCTAGGAAACTCTTCAAAGTCAGTACTCCGCCCTCTCAGCAGGTAGCGCAACAAAATAACGGATCTCCTGCCAAAAATGACTATCATAAGACCCATCGGTCTTGGTGCACGCCTCTAGGTTACACGTCAATCACTATAAGTATTGTTTGTCGTTCGACTCTAGTCCTATCAGCTCATGTTCATCTTCGGGCTCTCTGCAGGCCTATGGGTCTGAATGCATTTTTGTGACCATTGTCTCTACGCCACTTGTCAATCGCTAACAGCGGATCTCTGGAAGGAAAACTGGCTAGCTTTTCTGAGAAAGCTAAATGGGACTTAAAATTAGGGGTGGTCCCACAAGCAGCCAATAGCATTTGTTGGCGATGAGAAAACTTTGAATCGCTCATGCAAGGGAAGGGATTGAAAGAACGCTATTGGCTTTCAAAAAAAAATACATACGGGGGTAGACTGGAGATACTCTCCCACTCTCTCATCGGGTACTAAAACACTCTGAGAGGAGAGAGGGCGTTTTAGTATCTTAGCGAGAGAGAGGGGATCCCTACTCTTCCATCGGGTACCAAAACACTCTGAGAGGAGAGGGGGTGCTTTAGTATGCCTATGTTTTGGTATGCCTATAGCCTATCTACTGTACCACGAATATACGAATTGACGGCGGGAGAGTTAAGAATAATGTCGAAAAGCAACAAACAACATTTTATTATAATATTATGGGGACTTGAACGCGAGAGTATCTCGAAAATCACAGAGAATTTAGTTTAAAATTATTTATCTTGAAAGAACAAATCAAATCAATTAGACTTGCAAAAAGTGTCTCGATTGAAAATGTACAATGGGACGATGTGATTGATAAGATTCGAAACACTCTAAGGGGATCGCAATTTAATATAATAATTTGTAAAGATACTATTATTTATCCAAGTTTAAACGAGCCCGCAAAGATTATAGAAGAGTCTCATTGTTCTGCTATCGCCCGACATAAGGACGTGAATAAAACTTATAAGCACATAAAACAAAATTTTTACTGGGAAAATATGAAAATAGATATACAGACGTATATTCGAAAATGTTTGCTGTGTCAATTCCAGAAATTAGTCCGAGTTAAAACAAAAAATCGTATGTTTACGTTAGTTTCCGGAAGATTGGCTCGCTCCCTGTAGAGCGACCCACTCGAAACAGAGGACAGACTTCTGACGTATGCCGATTATATTGTCGAATTAACAACAAGGTGGAATAACATTCCAAAAATTGCGCGAGAAAAATCAATAGCAGCCAAATGGCGTGCAAAATATTACTATGACAGAAGTGCAAATCCACAAGATTTTAAGGTTAGCGATTATATTTGGCTGCTGAAAGAAAAAAATCATAAGCCAAAAGACCAGTACGAAGGTCCCTATTTAATTGTAGATATACTGCGTAATGATAATATTAAGATACAATTTTGCTACGTTGCAAACGTCGCAGCCGCGTTGAGAGGAGGAATCTCGTTCGATGCGGCCAAGCCCTGAATGCGCGGAAGAAACAAGCGATTCGACGTGTTGTTGTCGGCACCGGCCTGTCCTCAAGTTCGGGGAACGGGCTAGCTCACCGTCATCGTCGGCACGAAAGTGAGCATCGTTGCCGCGAGAGCGAGCCTCGTCGGTGCGTGCTCTGATAGGTCCTCCGCATGTCGCGAGCCAATCAGCGGGCGCCGATGCGCGGCTTGCTATCCGCGCGGACTGGCAGCCAATCGGGAGCCAGCAAGAAGCGCGGGCCCGACGAGCACGAGAGGAGAGTGAGC
The DNA here is from genome assembly GCA_024372645.1 of Trichomalopsis sarcophagae. Taxonomy (NCBI): domain Eukaryota; kingdom Metazoa; phylum Arthropoda; class Insecta; order Hymenoptera; family Pteromalidae; genus Trichomalopsis; species Trichomalopsis sarcophagae. The sequence goes on along the minus strand of QLSS01000722.1, from coordinate 27,291 downwards.
GCGAGAATGAGCGGAGAAATCGGAGAGTTCTCTCACGACTGTCGATAGAGCACGTCGACGTTTGTGAGAGTTTAGTGCGTTCTCCTCTGCTTGTCGACTCGAGATCGACGAATAGAGGAGATTGGGAGAGTCTCCCAAGAGTGTTCGAGAGTGCGCGTATGTTACAGGTGCCCGGACGAGCCAGCGACCAGCCTGACGAGAGGAAGGAGGCCAGCCAGTCCGCCACCATCATCCGGAAGACCAGAGCAGCCAGCAACATCGGCGTGGGAGAGCCGAAGCCGCCAGCTGCCATCAGGTCGGGGAGTCCCGGAGGCGACGACGGACGTCCACCGGAAGCTGAGAGAAGAGAGCGAGTAAGCGAGAGAGAGAGAGAGAGAGAGAGAGAGAGAGAGAGAGAGGGAGAGAGAGAAAGCCGTGTGTGTGAGAGAGAGAGTGAGACGAGAGAGTGGTGTGGGGTGCGGGCGCACACCTAGACGTCTTCTGCGCGAGGCGTCTAGCCAGCGCACGCGATAGAGAGAGAGAGAGAGAGAGAGAGAGAGAGAGAGAAAGAGAGAGAGAGAGAGAGAGAGAGAGCCAACCGTCAAGGGACTGGACCTGGGCCTGAGGCCTGCCGTCTGCTGCACGAGTGCGGCTCGTGCGTGAGCGCGCCAACATAAGCCCTGCGTGGCTACATTGTGCGCGGGAGGCATCATTGCCACCGCGTTGTAGGGAAGGGCTGGGCGAAATATAAGTGCAATAAAGTGATAACCATTGTGTGATTATTTTTCCCTCTCCCTAGCATTCTCCCAAACGTGACGATCGCGTCAAATCCCACGAAACAAGAAAAATCCTAGAGCATGCGAGGCGTTAGGTGTTGCGCACCTGTGTTGGGAGGCACAGCGTCGCAACTTAAAACTATTAAATATAAAGTAGTGCATATGAATCGCGTACGTACATCATACATTGAACCAGAAAAGACTTAAGTCTAAATTAATAAAATGATATGTGTCAAATATAAATTAAGTATAATGTATGATCATATTTTATTCTATTCAAATGTACATAATGCATAATTACAGTATCAGCAATAATCGATTAAACAAGCAAGATAAAGATTTCATAAAAAAAGGAAAAGTAGTAGCAAAATAAATGATAAAATCTACGTTTAAAGCTTAAGAAAAAAATATAATCAAAAGGTGCACTCATCTCAAGATATACTGTAATCTGTAAGAGTAGATCAAGGCGCTCGGTAGCACATTCATAGCGACACTAAACATAAATGCTAACGCCCCGATGACGATTATGTAGAGATATGCGCTTACGCCCTGATGGCAATGATATGCACATCATACATATGTCGATGATAGGCATAGTTAAGCGAGAATCAGTATTTAGTGAAACTTTACCTATATAACGATTATTTTAAATTTTCGCCGTGCAATAAAGAAAAAGATAATGAAAATAAAACAAGAAATTGTCATTAAGAAAATTTTACAAGAATAAAAGGTTTTACTTTTAATTACAATATGACTAGAATAAGGACAATTAAGCCAAAGGACAGACGAAATCCAAGAAAAGGACCAAATACATGTATGGAGAAAAATTTCAATATTATTTAATGATAATTATATTGGAGTATAGTGAAATTGAATTACAATATATCGCGTGGCGCAATTGCACTAATATATATTAAAACCATAAAGCGCACGGACAGAGAACACAATTTTCTGTTTTCACATCAAATTAAGGTTATTATCAAGCAAATAAAATGGGCGACAATGCAGGCTAAATCCACCCCATCCGGCAGCAACGAAAGAACCCAAGGATAATTGTCTACGGCTCCATTGTACGAGATTATCTCGAAAAAGGTATGGCTGCTCTACAAACTCAAAATGTGGAATCCAGCGCTAAAACAAACAAAAGAAAATAATTAAAAATTAGTAAAAACAAGAATTTCATCGAAAGGAGGATAACAAAAATTTGAAAGTTACTTACGCCATAATTCTCTCATCTGATTTTCTCAAAGGCCTGAACCAAAGCTAAACCACAAATATCGCACTTTCCGTGTCTTTTATTTGGGCAGTTGATACAGGGTATATGGCATGGAACCCTAAGATTTGGTACCAAGCCAATAGAAAAACAACTGTCCGACGGCACGCATATAGGATAAGAATACTGAAACAGAAAAATACGTATAAAAGGATTACTAAACTATTACGAAATATGAAATAACAAGAGAAAAAAAATAGTAGCACTGCCTACCCTATTTCCTGAGTGAGTGGGATGAATTCTCACTCTAGTTGTCTCCGATTGAGTTTGGTGACATACCACAAAGAGCATATCAACCCCTGGACAAGGCCGATGACACCGAGTGGGTTGCTTACCCGCTATACAAGGAATCCTGGTCGAAATCTAAGAAAAGGAAGAAGGAAATTTGAGATATAAGGAAAACCGAGAGTTTAAAAAAAATTTCTATATATAATTATATAATTAATTAACTAATTTCTGTATAATTAAAAATTTAAGAAACTTACCAACTCCTCGTAAGTCGGAAAGAGTTCCTTCCTTCTGGATTTGATGCAAAAATTGTGAGGACACTGGGATTGACGTGAAGTCATGGCCTTTGTTTCAACAGACTCAAACATTGAAAGAACTGACTTGGTCGAAGGATGTTAACCAACTGATCATAGAAAACAAAATACACCCACGCCATGTCAAGAAAAATAAATTTTCTAGACGTCAAGAGAAGTGGAATTAGAAGGATGGGAAACAGAGAGAAACTACCCTCCATCCAAAGAAGGGACTTCGAGTAGTACCATGAGCATAGATAGAGACCATACTAATAATAAACAAATTTACGGATTAATAAGTTTAATTGAAAATTTTATCGGATAAAGGATATACTCGTTATAACGCAATTGTAAAAGGAAAGAAGAAAATTGGGTCTTATTAACAATAATAATAATTAATAGCAAAACTGAACAATTAAAAACAACAAAAATTGAAAACAACAAAAATTTTCTGAAACATCCCTTATTATAAAAATGTTATGAATAATGCGTAAAGCAAAAAGTTAACTGTTCAAATTCAGAATTATTAATAAACAAAAATTGTAAACAACAATAAGTAAGATATAAGAACATTCTTACATTTATGATCAAATCATCACCCCAAAATAATCGAAATAATTATTGCTAAAATATTAAATTAAATTCAGTTGATTATAGTCCCGAAACAGAACTCGTAACCCCATCTCTAGGAAAAAGGTGATTTTGTGTAACGACAAGGGCCCACGCACAGGAAAAACACACGCATGCGTTGTAGACTACCTGGCGAGCCGGAAAAATTAAAATTAGTAAAGCAATTGAACCAGAATCACAAAGAAAACCTTAATATATAATTGAAAACAATGAGAAAGGAGACCAACTACACGCGGAAAGATTAGATGCCTTACGAAATTTCATTTCCGTTTGCAATTTAAAAACAAAGAAAACTCACTACACCGGTAAAGAAAACTTGGAATTCGAAAAGAAAATCTTTCCCTCTTGCATAAACTACCTCGATATCAGTTATAAATTAATCGTAAATCATAAAATCTTGAGAGAAATATTAATCCGATTGAGTCAGGAATAAAATAGTGATTTGTTATTCCTTATTGTCTTGCAGTTTCGATGATGGCTGTATACTTTTGGAGATTGATCAATAAAGTACTGTTAAGAGTAACACCTAATCGATACAAGAAAGTACTAGACCTCAAGATAAAACTTGATCAAGAATGGGAACGCGAAGCACGAGATGATTTACAAATAGTCCCTAGTTCTGCAACCGGTGGAAGTGACCAGTAATATGCGGCAAGCGCTATTGAATGATAAACTATTCATCATAAAAGCCTGTTTAAAATCATATCCTAGTCTCAAAGAAACCAGTCTAGACATGGTTTTAATATTAGCCATTAAAAATCGTCACAAAGAAATTATCAAAAGAATATTACTACTTCCGTTAGATTGGTCGATACGTTGCGAAAAGGAACAAGGGTCAATGATCAGAGTAGCCATTTTGTACAGACGTATCGATATTCTTACTCAATTAATAAATTTGGGGTCAAGTAAATATCTATTGATGTACGAAAGACATGAGCTTCTAGAAAAGGTCATGAAATGTGAAAGTTTTGATTATTTACGTCTATCATTAAAAGCCAGCATAAACGTTAATGCAAAAACACCTTTGGGTCAACGGCATTAATGTACGCTGTTAATTGGGGCTATATACCGGTTATTCAATTACTATTGGAAGCTAACGCCGACCCAAATATAATAAATAATTTTGATTAAACACCCTTAGAAAGAGCCACTCGAAATAAGCCCGAAATATTAGAATTATTATTAGATCATGCACAAAAGACTCAGCGTGAATCTTACATAAGTGAATATCTACTCGAAAACGCGGTTACCGTTCCACATTCTCACGCTGCAATGAACGTTGAATTATTACTAAAAAGGGGATTCAATGTAAATTCATTGTCACGAAATAAAAGATGTCCTGCAGTACCCGCTATCGTACATCATAATAATGAAGTGAGCCAGGGAAAAAATAGCAGTAAGATTCGGTGAATAATCTTGGCTTGTTTGTGAGAAGCACATAAAAGCCTAGTTAGAAAAAAGAACAAAAAAAAAGAGTTGATTTTATTGAGAGTTTGTTAGAAAGGAATTAGCGGTTCGATTAATTAAAAAACACGAAATACAGGGAAAAGACTTTCGGCATAAAAACCCTTTTTATTTTACACTTAAACTACACTGAATACACTTAAAGTAAGATGAACAAGAACGAATTCATTTTTATCACTATATGCACAAATAAACAAAAGATCGGCGTGACGTCGCGAAGAACAATGCCGCAACGTACATGAGAAACACGTGGTTCGAGGATTTGATAGAACAAAATGATAAATGCGAAGCACACACACGCAATTTCGATGTTAAGTAGAACAATTTGCTAGAGGTAGAATATGCCTGGCAGTTTCTAGGAGACGAACGATTTTATGTGAGCAAGTATGCTCGGCAATCTCAAAGAGAAAGAGTCGCGAGGGAGCTTCGTACGCTTCAAAAGATAGTCGACGACTAACGACCTCGCCGCGCGAAAAAGCGGGAGCGACCCACTCAAGATGGCGGAAGCAGCAACGAGAGGTGCTGCCACCGCGCTAGACACACACATTTGGTGCGCGCGCAGCCGCAGAATACAAAATGTACACGTCTAATGCTGAATTAGCATTGGACAAAATGTTGCGACGTAACATTCGGTACGGCCCAAGCAGTCGAAATGATTTTAGATAGAGGAGAATGTGATATAGATAAAGTATTATCTTTCGGTGAAACTGTTTTAACCTGGGCATTTAAAATTAAATGGAAATATTGCAAACAGCGAGGGGTTTCGCTGTAGCAATATTTCCGGGAATCGGGAAAAACGTTCACTTTATACTAACCGAACTCTTGCCGTGGAAAACATCAATGACTTTTATTTCATTATTAGCAAGAAGAAAGGTAGAGAATCAAAACATTAATATAGAAGATGAACTAACGTTAAAAGAATGCTACTCGAAATTATATGATAAATATGAAAAAGCATGCCTTGAATGGCAACAAATCTCAAGGCAAAATTTTATCACAGGAGTCAATTTTAAACAATTGATAGAGCAACTTACGAACTCCTTTTCATATATTGCTAATAATGTGCATTTCAAAACCGTGAAGCAGAAATACATCCTTATTAACTTTCGATATACGGCTCTCAGATCATGCAAGCTATACAACAAATTATTAATAAAAGGATAATATGGAAAGAACACGAAGAGAGACTACAAGAAACAACATACGAGTGTTTCTCTAATTTAATTATATAGCAAATAGCCTATTATCTAAGTATAGACAAATCGACGATAATAGATATACGTTTATATAAATAAGAATTAATAAACACCTCATAAATTAGTAATAAGTCTGATACCTAGACTCTTTCTATCCCACAGATGGCAGCAGTTTTGAAAGTTTGGCATATACGTGGATTCCATTAATCTTCTCGGAAGATGGACAGAAATCAACTATCATGATGACTAGAATAATTCGTCAAGAAAATAGAAAAGCGAAAATTTTAATTCGATTATAGGCTCCGATGATAAGACCTTCAGAGATGAGGGAAATAATCGAAGAACTCGTGGGATCTTTGGATCTCGAACCTGTCAGGCTTTCTTTGGAGGCATATCCGTACAAATCCACATTATGTTTGACTAGTGCTCATACCTATGCTATAAACAAAGGACATGAGGGAATGATAAATTTAACGTAAGTGTGACGAGACATGAGTCTTGCACATGTAAATACGTGTGAAGGCGGCCGCAATAGACGCGCGCAACGAACGAAAGGCGAATCGGCAAGACGCGGAAAGAGTGCGAGCGCGCGCGCAACATTCGCAGGGCGAGTTCGCACGAGCACAGATCGCGGCAGCCGGTGAGCGACTCCGCGAAAACGCGCCAGGCGGCGCGAGCAGAGCACGCGGTGCGCCGTGAATGCAACTATACACATCCGCGCCGGGCTCCATTACAAGGCGGATCGCACGGCACGATAGTCAGTTCTACTCGAGCTCCACTTACGGGTAGTATCGTGCGCACACGTTACTACAAGGAACAGCGAGAGATAGACCTACGCCGACGAAATCGTCTCGTCAGCCCATGTGAAGATTTGGTAGACGAACCGAAACCCTAAACTCCGAATTGCCATCGTCAGCACACGAGGCAACCCGACAGACAACACTCGAGCGACATCGAGCCTCGTCTGCGTGAGCACACGTAGGCGGCACCCGGTGGCACCGTAAAATCCTAACCTAAATTCCGACACATTGCTGCCACCCTCTGCCACTGTGAGCCCACAGGGTTAACAATAGTTCCGCCGGCGATTCACCCGGTCGTGCGCTCACGTCCTGGTGAGCAAAGGTAAATCTCTGACCAACAATGCCAGCCTTACGCCGACATCATACGACTCGCTTTATCTCTGTGCGTACACAGGACAAAGGGAGAAACGAGAAGAGCGACGAAGATTTGTGAAGCCGTGCGCACACGACTCCACAAATCCGAGGGATAACCTCAAAACACCGTGACACTATCCCGGCCGTTACTGTGCGCACACAGAGCAATCGAGAACGTTGTTACACGACACATTCGGATAGGCGTAGCCGTGCGCACACGACTCCACAGTACAGAATGAATTCTTAACCTCAAAATCCGCCACCTACCCGATACACCGCAGCCGCGAACACCGAATCGTTCTTGTAACGAAATGGCGTATATATTCTTGTAAATTGTCAACCGCGTTAGTTTAAACAATTCCATTTGTAAAGGTGAAATATTTTTTACAAGACGCATAATTGATTTCTGTTTCAGCCGGGTTTTAACAACTGATTCCAAATTGCTATTCTTTAATTAAGAAATATATTTTGTTATTGTTGAGAATATAAAAACAGTCTGCTTTTTGCACCTTTCCCCTATCCTGATCCTCGAACCGACTGACTATCCAGTCTCTTGGGGAAAGTTCAACCGTTACATAAGAATTCAAAGTAGATTATACTACATTAAAAGACTGTCATTTTCCTGCTATTCATTCTGCATTAGTAGCAAAGCGTCTGGACATTTTAGAAAAATTATTTAAATTAGGAGAAATTTTTGATAACTACAGAGTATGAAATTACCTTTCACTGTGACAGGCTGTGAGATATAAAGATAAACGATTCCTATCACTATTACTTAAAGAAGGTATCTCTGCTGATAGTTTCAACCGAATGGGTAGCACTGTATTAGAAGATGTTATTGCAAGATTGGATCGAGAAGCGGTGGAGATCCTATTAAATGCAGGAGCAAGTATAAAAAAATCAAGTGGGACAAGCTGCCAACGGACTCAAAGAGATCTTCGAGTTACTCATTAAGCATGCTAAAATATTGGAAATGCCAATTAGTCCTCAACATTGGTTATTGGAAAGAGCTGCGAGTGCTTCTTATATAGATTCTGTGGAAAATGTACAATTGTTATTAACAAAACTAGATGAAAACAAGCGAAGCCTCATATACAATTACGTAAGAAGTTTGGAATTTTATTAAAATATTACAATAAACTTAATTTCTTTTCCCGCTAATTTTTACATTATATGCCGAAATTTCGATTATTCAATTAATAATTAAACTGACTCAATTAGCACTCATATTGATTTTTAGACAAACAATTAAAAGTCATCGATAATTTTTAGAGTTTTAAGAACTTTTAATTTGAGACTAGGTTAATTAATAGCATAAATACACATTTTTTTTGGGGTTTTGGGAATTTAATTATTAAAACACACTTATTTAATTTCCATTTAGAATGTAAGAAACAAACGAAGTTAATAACAATAAAAAACAAAAAAATATATTAGTTTTTAGTCACTTTTTGGAATTTTTATTCCAACTTGCGTGAATTATCCTTGAAATAATTATTTTTACCCCTTTTACAAACCTTACATACCGATTTTATATCACTTTACATCCCTGTTTACCAAACACGACAATTTAGTTTTTTTTTGTTGTTTTGGTTCATACCTTTTGTATGTTTACAAGGCACGAAATTTTTAAATTTTGATTTTTTAATTCATAAACAAATTTCTTAAAATAAATACATAGTGGCGACCTGTAAACTCTTGCTCTCGTGATGGAAGATATGCTATAAAGACAGCTACATTACAAGGGAATGATCATACACTAGAATTACTTCTCGATGAAGGAGCAGATGTAGAAATACCAACAAGAAGCGGAGACGACTTATTACACATAGCCGCCAAATTTGGAACCAATGGGAGTATAAAATTATTATTAGAAATAAGTAAAATCGATGTTAATAAAAGAGATTGTACCGGAAACACTGCGTTAAGAATAGCATATTGTAACAATAAGTATATAAAGGTCAGAACTTTAGCTGACGATGGAGCAGTACGATGTCCTTCAGGGGAATTATTACGCTATTTATACTCTCATAAAATAATCAGGTTAGCGATATCATTTTTTCTTCCTTTATTAGCGAGAGATACGGAAGAAGGGCAAGTCATAAATAGTGAAGATATCCGCACCCTTAAAAACGTCTGCCCGGAACATTATAATAATTACATAGAAGCATGTCAAGAATGGCAAAGAATGTAAAAAACTTATTGGACTCGACGAATATTTTATGACAACTTATTCGAGAAATTTACAACGACATTGTAGAAACGACTATTATTGCTTCGTCATGAAGGAGCCTATAAAATCTATCAGAAATTTCCTATCAACTTTCCTACCGTCAAGATTACATGCGTTACATGACTGATCGACCAGGATTAACTCAATTTATAGTCTATTGTTAAGCTAGAGGAGTTTCCGAAAAGAGATTTGTGAACCTGGACGATATTCAAGCCTTAAAAGTTGATCATCCAGAGTTGTATCGAATCTCTTTAGAATCAAAAACAGAATGGAAAAGCCTAAGTCGATCAATCAATTAGTCGATCTACTATTTTCAGAAGGCAAGAAAAAAGGGATGTATCGCCTTTATTTCCTACATATTGCTCAACTATCGAACTAGCCTTAAACTTAATTAAAGAAATGAGGATTGAGTGGATGGAAAAAGAGCAATTCCTAGATAAAGTGACTTTCAAACTTATTCCTACACCTATCCTTGAACAATCTTCATATTATTTATGTATTGACTAGAATATTTAATTGAACGTATTGTACAATCATGAATAATAGTTAAATTAAACATATACTAAGAATCACAATGCGAAAGGCGGCTAAACAGATCAAATCACTGACGAAACTACATTTATTTACTACAGCAATAAACAAGGACGAGCCATGGAGACAACTAAGAAGATAGTTTATCCAGAAGAAATTTCGAATCATCAAACGAGGAAGAATAAGCTCTTTCAAAGAGACAAGATTCTCACCAGAAGCAGTCGTACAGAAAAACTAGTTAATCGATTAAAAACGGATCGAAACAAATTCGAAGACTTTGTTGATAAATATGTATGATTGTTAAGTGGACAAGCACCTTCTCAGGTATTGGAATTAAACGCTTTATTATGGCAATCCGATATAGAAATAATTTATCAACGAGTATGTAAAATATTTGAACGACTCTCGGAGAAGATACTAACAGTTTTTCTAAATTTGATGGCCAGCTATGAAAGTCGATGGAATGATAGAAATGTTGAGGGAGAAACGTTAATGTTTCAAGCAGTCAAATCAAGAAATGTTCGAGCTGTGAAATTTAATTTCGAAAGGGGGTATTGATAGCTCACTAATCACGAAGAAAGGGGTGGACCTCTTCAATCAAGCCATAATAATGAGAGATGAAAAAACACTACAAACTCTTCTTGACGCAGGGGTAAAACCAAAAAATAATCTATGTCCCTTCCTTGTCGCCATGGAAAGTAAGGCCGCTTAAATCGTACGTATATTATTGGGGAACGACCTTTGGTGCTGCCTTTTGTTTGTCCATAGTATCAATTGAACAACATACGAATGCCGGTCTCGGGTTCAGAGAAAAGGAAGTTTAATAACTCAAACACTGGTTACAATTACTATAAGTTGATTATTCCATTCATTCACAAAAAAAAACCTTCTTTGCACTCTAATAAAACTCTGCTAATGTTCAAATATCTTTCTCTGGCTACTCAGCATACGCCGATATAGTTCGACTTATCATTGGCGCGAACAGTCTTAGGCCTTGCGATCCATTAAAAGCATTTCAAACCGCTGTAAAATTAGGAGACATACAAAATATAAAAATACTTTATACGAAAGTACAAAACACGGAAAGATCAATGAATTTTCTTAACGATGCTATTAGGCAAGGATATAAAGTACCTGTTATACTGCTGGAACTAGGTTACCAAATCGAAGTCCTTACACAAGATGGTCCCTCACTATTGCAGATTGCTATCACAGTCGGACATAATCATTTAGTAAAACATCTAATCGGACCAGGAGCACGTATTGATCCTCCAGTGACTAGTGATAGTGAAAGTAGTTTATATTTAGCTTTACGCGTCAAAAATATTTTTGCAATCGTAACTCTCCTACAGTATGAGACAACCCTCAAAAGGAATAAAAACAGTGAGAACTCAAATTAACATCCAATGATAATGATGAAGAAATGCTAGTTTTAATGTGGGGAATATGAATTCCGTTTTTTACGATTCTCCAGGAGAACCATTATTAACTACGCAAAATTGTTTTGTCGGACGGAAAATTTTGGTACTAATAAATGTTAATGCGTTATCATTAACGTTTATTGATAAAGACGTTAGTGAAGGTGGACGAGGACGCTATAATCATAACTACAATAATGGACAGCAACAGCGCATTAATTGGCAAGCTTGGCGTAGCGATGGGAACAGAGGAAATCAGCAAATATCCGACCATCAGACTGGAAGGTACTATGATGCACCACCGTATCCTGACAGGAGAAATGACACTAACTGGCAGAATAATTATCAACAACATAATGAGCAAGCCCAAAGAGGTAATTTAAATTACCAAGAGGCCCGCCACAACCCCAGGATGGCGAGACAAAGCCAAGGTTATTCGAATCAGAATCAAAGGCATCCAATGCAGAATCAAAATACAAATCATGTCTAGTGCCAACAGATGCCCGGAAACTCAGATCAACAAAACTATCAACAATAACTTCAAACATCTAACGAGAACAAAAGTGTGAACTCAACGAATCCGAGCAACAATCAGCCGATGCACCAGTGGTGGCAATATTGTCCAAACCAGAGAAATATCAAGAATGTGGTCCACAAACTGTAAAGGACCTGAAAATGTTAATTGGGAGGACGATAAAGCCACAACAGTGAGAATAAGAATACCAGTTGGAACCACTAAACCATGGGTGGAATTTATGATTGACAATGGAGCTACAGTAAACTTAATTAAAGCAAGTGTATTGGATAGATATCTATAGAATTAGGCTGAATCACGAACTAAACTGTGAAGACGTACGCATCAAGATATTTAGATATAAAGGGTACCCCAGTGAAATTTCAAATAGTATCAGATGATTTTCCAATTCCATTTGATGGGATGTTAGGATGCAATTACCTAAAGAAAGAAGAAGCTGTGATATCTTACTACAAAAATGCGCTAATGATAAGCGGAGACGTTATGCACCCAATACCGTTCATAGGACACGAAGAAGAACATAACCCAAAGAATTTAAGAAAATGATATAAATGTAAACAAGACAACGAAATACTAAAAGTAGAATCTACAAGTGAAGAAGGGAATGAAGTAAAAGAACAAACAATAATCGGAGAAACAGAACAAAACCCAGGGAAGGTGACACACACAATAAAAGCGAGGAGTAGGCAAGTGATACAAATCAACTTAATCAAAAGCAACCTGGAAGAAGAATACGTACCAAGGATTGACGTGGGGAATGAAAATCTCTTCGTGGGTGAAGGGGTAGTGACAAATGTGAACAATACCTGCAAGATAATGGCCATCAACTCTAGCGAACAAGATGTGACGGTAGAGGTAGATCCAAAAGAACTAATACCTTTCGATACAGGACCAGATTTGCTGCAAGAAACTGACAGTGAATTTAATGGCGACATAATTGTGGACCAAATAAAGAGACTAGAAAGAGTAAAAGAAGCAATCAGGAGAGACCATTTAAATCGAGAAGAATTGGACATAGTCGATCGAATTATCGAAGACTACCTGGACTCTACTCGCAGGAGACGAACTTCCATGCACAGATATGATTGAACATCATATACATCTAGAAAACAATGTACCCATCAATACTAAGCAATATAAACATCCTTCGCAATAAACAAGTTGTAAGAGACAGCGTAGAAAAGAAATTGAGAGACAGAATGATAATAGAGTCTAATTCTCCGTGTAACTCACCTATTTGGATAGTACCCAAGAAACCTGACAGTCATGGCAATCCACGATTGAGAATGGTTATTGGTTTTAGAGAATTAAATAACCACGACTGAAAAGGAATGCTTAGCGGTACTATATGCTCGACATCAGTTTAGACCATATTTATTGTGCCGTAAATTCACACTGGTGTCCGACCATGAACGTTTAAACTGGATGCATAGCAGAAAAGATCCTGGACAAAGACTCATGAGGTGGATGTTCAGGTTCACAGGTTATAAATACACGCTTAAATACAAACCTGGAAAATTAAATAAGAGTGCTCAAAATATCACATCAAAAGGAAAAGAAACAGCATAAATTGACTGGAGACCGATATAAATAAGAAAAAGGTAGTCAACAATAAATTAAAACCCCTTGTTCCTCCTAATTTTTCGAATAACTCTGACAAAATTTTTTTTCCCTTTGCTCAAATCATGATAACAATGATTGTTCTATACATACAATTCCACTTACGGGACCATGTATCACAATTTAGCGTTTTGATTGTAGTTTCTCGGGGACGAGAAATTTTGGCTGTGCAACACTTATAAAATTTTTACTTTATCGAACTAGCATACTTACGTTGTTGTTCGTAATTCTTGTCAAACCAAAATAATTAACAAAACATCAGATAGTTGCGAGAGAGCGATATTTTCAAATTGTTTAAAACTGAATAAAGTTAGAAAAAAAAAATCGTGAGTATATTTTGAACCTGGAATTTCCTGACTCCTTGCGAACCAATCCACCCTCGCATTTACCCCACTTCAAAATCTGAGCTAAAGCTGCTAAGAGGACATGCTGGTAGCCGAGCAGTACAGTATCAGAGAATAAAAAAAGGTAAGTGACTTTAATGAAATGAGCATGCCTTAATCGTGCACTCATCTCTTTCTTTCTCATGATTAGAAATCCAAGTACCCTCTCGAATATCACGATTAGAGTCACGCCCATTCGACAAATTACCCGAAAAGCAGCGAAATAAAAATTTAGAAGTTTAAATTAAATTTGTGCGTGTAACGGGAACTAGTGCAATTTCGAAAGATTTTTCGGCGGCTACTAGAGGCCGTTCTATTAAATAGATCTCAAAGGTAGTCAAGCACCGACGGCGCTCAGCTTCGTGCTCTAAAGCTTTGCCCTCGTCTGTGCTTATGAAAACAATATGCCGTAGAGTTACTTTCCGGTGATAGCTTTCAATAGCTTAGGACATAACAGCTTGCTAGACGCCTCTCGCAGGAGACGTCTTCGTGTGCGCCCGCACTACATACCGAGACTTTTGGCTCCCGAGTTTGCTCTCTGTCTCTCACACACACGCGCAGCTGTACGCTCCCGCACAGAGTATCTTCGTTAACGAGTAAGCCCGCACCATACTGTTCTCTCTCTCTCTCTCTCTCTCTCTCTCTCTCTCTCTCTCTCTCTCTTTGGTAAGTACAGTTGACAGCTCTGCTGATCCATCATTTTTCTGTACTGCTTTTCTGCTGTTTCTTGCCATCGGGCCCTCTTCTGCTGTAGATAGTTGCACGCTCCTTTTTGCAACCTTCACGTCGATACATAAATCGCCGAAGGCTGCAATTTTTCTCTGTCATCTATTCTACTGCAAACTTTCTACACGGCTCCTAATCTACAAATATGCTTGGCTTGGCCTGGCTTGTTTCATCACTTGCACAGCGTCTCTTTCTCTCCGCAATCAACATCATGGCGACATGTGCTGCATCGTTGGAGAAATTTCAAGGCGAGTTCACACTGATCGAGGTCGGTACTTTCACGCTATTTCCACTAACGCTCTTTGCACTCAACAAAGTCAGTTCACCAATAGCCCTGACTGACTACCGTCGGATTTCACTTCTCTGCTTTCTCTCCATTGCCCTGGAGTGGCTGGTGCACAGGCAAGTCTCACAATACCTTGAATCAAGACTCTTAATAGACAACATTTAAACCGGCTTCCGCACTGGTCACAGCCCTCAATCTGGCCTAATTAAGCTAACTGATGATGTCAGGATCGGGATAAACAAAAAGAAAGTGACACTTCTCCTCTTTGACTGTAGCAAGGCGTTTAACACTGTATGTCACGTCCGGCTCCTGAGAAAGCTATCCACCTTTGGCTTTTCTAAGTAGGTTATCTGCTGGTTTGCCTCCTATTTCACTAAGAGAGAGCAGGCCGTCGTTGGTGACAATAGCGAGCGTTCCACTCCGCGGCGTCTTAATATCTGCGTCCCGCAGGGTTCCGACTTAGGTCCCTTGCTGTTCGCATTGTACATCAACGACATCGGTTTCTGCCTTGATGCCGATGTTTTCCATCTTATCTATGTGGATTACTTGCAAATTTGCAGTCAATGCCACCTCGAGGAGCTCGATCATTTATCAAACAAGATGAGTGCTAATGCTGAGAGGATAATGGACTAATGGACTGTGCTGCGCAAAACAGGCTTAGACTTAATTTTAATAAAATCAAAGTAATTGTCCAGGGCTCCCCTTACTGCATAAATTTACTTTCCTTAACAGCTAACACTTTCATTAATATCGGGGGTGTGCAGTGCAAGATTATTCTATAGTTTGCCTGTTTATAAACTTAATAATAATTAAAAAGACTACTGGTTCGAAGTTACGGTATACAACTGTTATGTAATAGATTGTTCGTAATCAGAATTGATAATGAATGGCAAACTTTGAATAAATAGATAAAATCAATATGAAATAATTTAGCGTTAATTATTGAATTTAGGGTTCATAAGGTACTGAGCGGTCGTAGCAGGATAGGTTGAAATAGTATGAAACGTATATTTATGCTATAATATAGTTGTGTCATGAAGCTTTTAACCACTTTATTTAATTCTCACACAACGAGCAGAATATAAACTGAAGCAAAATAACACAACCCTTGATATCAGAATACACAATATATTCAATAAAGCAGCTGTAAGAATAATCGTAGTAGTGAGTCTTTATTTACCTAGTCAAATAATGGAAAAGTATTACTGCGAAATTTATTAATTACATAAGAAAACGGTATTCAAGAAAAGTAAAATTCAATTTGAATAGTATAATGTGGATAAGTAAGCAATTAAATTTTTGAATATGCAGAATATAATTCGTATGAATTTCAAGTGACATATAAAGTTTAATTACTAGCGAGTGAAATACGCAAGATATTTAAATAATATACAGTAGCGAAGGAATTTACGAGTACTAATGGCTCGCTTGTTTGGCCTTGCCTATGACACAGGCATGTGCCTGGCTTTCGAACAGGTCTTCTAGGTCAAACAAGACACAAATTGATATTTAGTTGTTAACGAGAGTATTTGACTACGAACCGGCGTTTAATATGTTTCGATTGAAAACAAAAAAAAAAAAAAAATAACGTGATAGAGATGCGTAATTACACATGACACAATATAATGAATGAGCGCGTGGTTTTTACGGATGCATAATAGACTGTGTTATGTGCGGGTTTAGTATACGAATTAATTGAGAAAACGGACTAGGGGTCGACGTAGCCGGCCCAGTCAGACAGCGCTTGGCTGTACTTTTACAACTCGTCGAAAACAGAGTTAATGTGTTAGGATTGTGTACTGAGTTTTCACCAGTATTAGGTGAAAGCTCCCCGGATCAGTTCACAAGGAATATTCCCGAGTGCACAGATTAGTAGTAAAAAAAGAATTATATAAAATATTACACGCGGAATAAAAATTAGATTCAGGCTTCTGCAAGTTCGGCGTTGCTGCAAGTGTGCGCGTGCTGGGCCCGTTTCAGAATCGCTCACAACACATAGCTTAGAGGTTGGCTGTTGCTGAAAGTGATGTTATAAGTTTGGAGAATCGAGTCGTTCTGCCCGCGCAGGAGAACTCGTGCTGCGAGCGATCCGTAGAGACGCGAGCGTAGAAGGAGATAGCATGATGCACGAGAAACGAATTTACATAAGTAGTATCCGGGCACCATGGAGAAGGTAAACAAAAACCAACCTTGACCCCCCACCCCCGAGCCAGTGGGAGGTCAAAATCAAGGTCACGGTTGTTTACTCTCCATGGTGCTATTTGTACTTTGGAGAGCACCCCCCAGAGAGAGAGAAATATATAATATTCTTTAATAAAATATAAAATATAATATAAACTTGGTCTCTACAATAATCAGATGACCAAAAAATATCTCGAGTTTACGTGAGAACAGTAGTTTTCGTCCGTAGCCAGGATACTCAGATGAACTTTTTACGCAAAGTGTATGAATTCGGGAGATGTAATGTCAGCATACGCATCTCTCTCTCTCTCTCTCTCTCTCTCTCTCTCTCTCTCTCCTACTATTTTTCTCTGTGATCAGTACGTATATAAGAATTACAGAGTATTTAGCCGATAATGACCTTTGAAAATATAATCTCAAGTACACTTCCTCGGGCTTCTACTAGCCTAATACGTACGCGTACAAATCCTCACACACACACACACACACACACACACACACACACACACAAACGCACACGCACGCACGCACACGTTAAATCATTAGGTTTCTCACTTCTCTGTGGCCTGAAATCGAATAATTAGATGTGTCAATTAAAAATACATACTTCAGGCGTTATTTTACCTTACACAAGAACGTATGGCTTAGTGACGTAAGTATACGTTGCAGCAGCAGCAGCACGAAAAACCAGACTCTATACATATTTTACCATTTAGACACACAGCAGTCGGAGCCCATACTGGGGTACGATAAAACACATATACACGTTGTCAATCTGTGTGTAGTATAGCAGGTAAGTAGTGCATGCCTGGATAACGAAAATATTTCAGAGTCGTGCAATTTTTGCGGGGTGAGAGAGCATGTGTTCAAGGACGATCCGGTTAAACAGTTAGTAGACGTAGCCTTGAATCGCAGAAAAAATATTGCAGACGTGATCTGTATCGCGCACAATGTTCAAGGATTCGACGCACAGTTCGTGCTGAAATATTTGGTGGGGCGCAAAGATTTCCGTGAAAAGCCTTCTGTAATTCTAAACGGATCAAAAATAATTATGATGAAGTTTGCCCCCATAAAGTTTTTCGATAGTTTGAATTATTTGCATATGGCATTGAGCGCTTTATCGAAAGCTTACGGATTTGGTGGCGGTATTGAGAAGGGAACATTCCCCCACTTATTCAACAGACCGGAGAATCAGAACTATGTGGGCGAGATGCCACCCCTAGAGAGCTACTCGCCCGACTTGATGGGTGTCGAGGAGCGAAAAATATTCTTAGAGTGGTACGCCGATAGAAAAGGACAAAATTACATTTTTGATCTTCAAAACGAGATCATCAAGTATTGTAAGCAGGAATTTAAGATATTGAGACTAGCATGTCTTGCCTTCAGAAAGACATTTATCGAATGCGGCTCGACAGATCCGTTCCTAGAGTGCGTAACTATCGCGTCGTCGTGTATGCGCGTGTACCGTAGACAATTTTTGAAAAAAAATACAATCGGGATTATACCGTCGGGTGGCTATCGTCGAGCCAATAAACAATCGCTCAAAGCAGCACAATGGCTCACGTGAATGGAGCATAAGACAGGCTGGCCGATGCAGCACTCTGTAAATTCGCGTGAAAAGAGACTGCCCGAAGGTCCTCTGGTGGATGGATTTTGCGCGTTAGAAAACAATGAGAAAGTCGTGCTGCAGTTCCACGGGTGTTATTGTCATGTTTTGACGGTCGTGATTTGTCAAACGTTAATGACGAGAGTATGAACGAGTGGTACGAGAGAACACTCAGAGTTTCGGGAAAAATTAGGAGACATGAGTACCGTCTCATTGAGAAGTGGGAGTGCGATTTATCAAAATTTATCGCGAGTACAGCGAGAATGAGCAGATGATTACGTATATGAAAGAGGTCACAAAAGACTGGCATACACCACTTAATCCGCGAGATGCATTTTTCGGTGGTCGCACGGGTAACACGGTAAAATCATACGATATTCGCGCTAATGAAAAAATTAAATATGTCGATGTATGCTCATTATACCCGTACATTTGCAAATATGGTCGCTATCACATCGGTCATCCTAAACTTTATGTGGACGAGGTTGAGTGTGCGCGTGTAGTTGGCCCCGACAACGACATCAGCCAGATTGATGGTCTGCTGATGTGCGAGGTGTTACCGCCGAGAAATCTTTACCATCCTATTCTACCCGTAAAAATGCATAATAAGCTCCTATTTCCGCTATGTAGATCGTGTGCCGAGTTCATGTGTCAGGAGGACTGTAAGCACGAAGACATGAACGCGCGCGTTTTTGTCGGTACCTGGGTGGCTGACGAGCTTAAAAAAGCCGTAGAATTCGGCTACGTAATCACTAAGGTATTTGAAATATGATCGTATAAAACTACACAATTTGAAAAGCGCTCGTGTAAAGGAGGTCTCTTTCACGAGTCCATTAATAAATTCTTCGCGGAAAAGACCTATGCATCGGAATACCCACCAGAGTGTAGAAATGACGATGAGCAAGCAATAGATCGCTATATTTAGAACTTTGAGCAATAGGAGGGCATAAAACTCGACAAAAGTCGGATAAAATTCTGGGAGAACGCGTGCTGTACTATGACACAGATTCCATAGTGTATGTGAGCTGAGAGAAACGGGGCCGTTTTTAGGACAACTCACTGACGAGTTGGCGGGCTATGGGTTAGGCACATACATCACATCCTTTGTCTCCGGCGGACCAAAATTTTATGCCTATAAGTATAAAACACCTGATGGTTGTGAATCGTATGTATGCAAGATCAAAGGTATAAGATTGAATGTATCAGCATCGGAAAAGATCAATTTTGAATCTGTGCGAAAACTTCTGAGTGGTGAAATGGTGTCTCATTTGATGCGATTAGACGTACAGCGCTGCATGATGTGGTCACACGCGCAGAATGTAAAGTTTGTGAGCCTGTCTACTCTAAACGTCGTTTTGTTACCGACCATAAGAGTTACCCATACGGGTATGTAGCTCAAACAAAGGGGGAAAAAATGACGATTAAAAAGTATTAACCTAATACAATTTTTTCTATATTTAATAATAATAATAACTTACCCAGTCCAGAACTAGCGGTCAAAACCGCTCACGCGCGGAGCGAGCGCGTCACAAGCCTCCCGGGGGGGGGGGAGGGGGCGAGCCTTATAGCTAACCTTCGGAGGCTCGTACCGCGCTCGCGCGTGTGCGCGCAAATGAGCTCCTTGAAGAGGAAGCCTGATGACTTGAGTTTGGCAAGCTCGACGACCGCTCGCGCATGCGCGCGAGGAGGGGGCCTGACCGCGCCGCGCGTTTGTGGTACTCCCCCGTCAGGGTGCGTTGCAGGTGCTCGGAGTGCTATAAATCTCATGTGTCGCTAGGTCTGATGAGCATTTCGTGTACATCACCTGCACCCAACTTACCGCATCATCATCATCATCATCATCATCATCATCATCATCATCATCATCAGCATCATCATCATGGATGTGCGTTGGAGACATCCCTGGACATGCATGATTTGCGGTCCCACCTTGCTTAGCATGACCGTGTTTGTCGGCAATTTTCTCAAATACATCGCACAGATGAGCGATACACAATTTGAACGTATATTACTCTACTATACAAAATGGCAGCCTGCTTATAAGGAATTTGCTGCTGCTGCTGTTAGTAGTATTGAATTTCACGAGGGATTACCAAAGCCGGAGGACTACAATGGAGATCCTGAACGACCAAAACTCTTGATTCTCGACGATCTGATGCGCGAGTCGTCCAGTGCGAGTGTAGTTAACCTATTTGTCAAGAGCAGCCATCATTGTAATTTGAGTATTTTCTTTCTCTCGCAAAATCTCTTTGATCGGGGTCAGCGAGAAATATCGTTGAACTCAAATTACATAGTTATTTTTAAGAACCCTCGCGATCGCTCGCAGATACAGCATCTGGCCCGATAGCTTCATCCCGAGGATACGAAATTTTTGCAAAAAGTCTACAGCGATGCGGTCGGTGAGAGCCTCTAGATAGAGCCTGTCTCGAGCACGATATCGCATATTCGCGCAATAATGGCTGTGGTGGTGGTGGAGCGGGTGGTGGTGGTAATGGTGGCAACAGTGGTGGTGTTGGTGGTGGTGGGGAACATACTGAAGCCGATCGTCGACTGGCTGAGCATGCTTTTAGCGTACAAGGAGAAAGAGGTAGAGATTAGTTGGTAGGAGACAGTCAACGAATGGAGAACAAGCTTGATAAACTGTACTATGGCTTGCCAGCTCCGTCAGCATACGCTGGTGCAGACAGGCTTGTGCGAGACACACGCAAAAAATTTCGCTCGAACGACGTGAGAGAGTGGCTTGAGAGTCAGGATGCGCACACAATGCATAAAATGGTGCGATATCGTTTTCCTCGTCGCTCTTACCGCGTCTTCAGTCCGTGCGAGTTCGCTCTCTCAAAACGTATAATGGTCAATACAACTACTTACTGGTGGTCATTGATGTGCTTACAAAATTCGCGTGGATTGAGACACTTCGTGATAAAACGTCTAAAAGTGTGGCCAGTGGTCTGGAGTAGATTTTACAGCGAAATGATGGCAGATAGCCTATGTACTTTCAAACGGACAAGGGCAAAGAATTCATTGGACGCGAAGTGCAGAATTTGTTGAAAAAAAGAAACATTATTTACCGTGCTGTGCGAGACCCCGACGTTAAGGCAGATGTCGCCGAGCGTTTTATCAGAACTCTTAAAGAGCGCATATGGCGCTACTTCACACATCTAAACACAAGACGCTACATTGACGTGCTGGATTGCATTGTACAGTCATACAACAATTCGTGGCATAGTGCAATAAAAATGACGCCATCTAGCGTGAATATGTATTATGCAGCTAAAGCTCGTGACAGCTTAGAGCGGCGCTACCGTGTCAAACGACAGTCACGCTATACCCATAAATATAATGTTCAAGACTTGGTTCGAGTTAGTCGTGCTCGGACAGCCTTTCGAAAAGCATACGAAGGTGGCTGGACGCTGGAATTATTTAGGATTATAAAGGTCGATACGAGGAGACAGCCGCCCATCTACACACTCGAGGATCTGGATGGTGAAAAAATTGACGGCTATTTTTACGAAGAGCAGCTGAGTAGAGTGCGCAAAGATTTGTCTGGCGACGTTTTTCATATCGACCAGGTATTACGCAGTAGGGGTAAAGGAAAGAGGAAGGAGTATTTTGTCAGTTGGAAGGGGTACCCTGAAAAATTTAATTCTTGGGTGTCTGCTAAATATCTCGTAAATCTTTAAAAACAATGACAACGATGATGATGATGATGACGGATGAATTCTACATGGTTTTGTCCAGTAGTAGCAGTAAATATGTTTACCCCGAGAACACGACCAATCGCCTTACCACACAACTCCCCCAAAATTTCTGTCTACACGGTAATTGGTGCGTCGGTCTCACCGAAATTCAAATACCTCTTACCTTTCAACACATATCAACGAAGGAGAGAAGAGAAGGGGTCGTCTGTGTAACGAGAGAAAAAACCATACGCGCTACTTACACTAAGAATAAGTTACGCAATGATGATGGTGGCGATGATTACCGAGAGACTTTTAGCCAAATAAAATGCGGCGTTTATGACAGCCTGCATACTCTTTTGAGCGAAATAAATAACTTTGACAATGTAAAAGATAATCTCATATTTGAGATTCAGTGCGGTGGTTATATTCAAGTCAAATGCATCTGCACTGAGGATAAGTGCGTTGGCTGTACTCACTCATTCTCTCTATCTGAAAAGTTGTGTGAAATATTAGGCTTTAAAAGTGGCGAATTATTAACTTGTGATGGTAAAAAAGACAGCTACATTATCGGCAAATCTTGCAAATGGTTTACCGAGCGTGCTGGTGGTTCATAGCAGTATTTGTCAGCCTTACGTGACAGGTGATGTTTGTTCACGACTGCTACTTGCTGTGGCTCTTCAGTTACATGATTATACATACGGCAGAACGCAAATTCAGAACTTTACCCCACCAATGTATCTGCCCTTGTTGTCCTCGTCTTTTCAGTCAATTGAGATTGATATAAGAGTCGAGCATGGACAGCCTGTCTCATTTGACTACGGTGCGTTGACGGTAACACTTCATTTTAAGCGTACAAATTAAAAATGCCTGACTACAATATTTTTCTTGCAAACCAAATCGGCTGTGGTGACGGTGGTGGTGGTGGTGGTGGTAGGGATAATTACGTTACAATTGGTCGTAGACGATATCAGACTGGTGCGGGTATTGGCGGTTATTTAAAAGGTTTATTTCACGGTGCTTTATCTCTTGTGAAGCGTGGCGCTAAGTCTGTTGGTAAAGAGGCTGATCGTGCTAGTGCAAAGATCATGGATTATGTGGTGAACGAGAACAGGCTTTTTAGAGAAGTGCTAAGTAAGCGCGTGCGCGAAGGTGGGGATAATCTCAAGCGCAAAGCTGAACAAATAATGAATAAAATCATGGCACCGGATGAACAAGAGGGGGAAGAGGTGGGAGGTAGTAAGATAAAGAAAGCTGAATATAAGAAGACACAAATGACACAAAAAGCTCAGTCAGACTCTGGTCGTGGAACTGGTAGGAGTGTGACAACCACGCAGAAAAAGAAGAAGAAGAAGAGAAAGAAATCTACAACTAAAGCAGGATCGTCAGCAGTAGCTAAAGATATCTTTGTCAACTAAAAGACTCTCTTTTTTTAAACGAAAAACATGGCTTTTCTACACGCTGACTCTTGTGACTCGTTGAAGTCGGAGTTATCACTCTTTGAATTGCCGCCTACACAGACGGTAATTGAGAGTTCTCATTGGGTGCAGTATAAACCAATCTCGTCACTCACCGATCAAGCACCAATGGAATTTACGATCCCTGGCAACTATGAATATCTAGATTTAGCGCATACAATGCTGAGTCCACGTGTGAATATAACACCGACGAAGCCATTAGAGAAGGGGGCGTTAGTACCAGTCGTTGGCCCTGTGAATAATTTTATGCATTCGCTGTTCAATCAAGTGGAAGTATTTTTCAATCAAAAACCAGTATCACCACCAAATAACGCCTACGCATACAGATCGTACATTGAGACGTTATTAAATTACGGACCACCGGCAAAAAACTCAAACATGAGCAACGTCTTGTGGTATAACGACACGGCCGGTAAAATGGATAACACTGATGCCGGTAATGCAGGTTTCTTTAGACGAGAAGCAGTTATGACAAATAATAAAATTGATTTATTGGGCTATTTACAAGTGGATGTGCTAAATATGGATAGCCTGCTACTTGGTGGGGTTGAGGTACGTGTACGTCTTGTGTGTTCTCGTGACAGCTTCTGTCTAATGGATCCCGATTCTGCGTATACTGTACACATAACCGAGGCGACCCTATTTGTTCGCCGCGTAAGGGTTAATCCGGGCATTTCATTGGCTCACGAAATAATGCTTTCTAAAGTCACAGCAAAGTACCCGCTTACACGGGTAAGGTGAAAAACGTAACGTTGAACAGTGGTGTGCATGGACAGTCGATAGATAATGTCATACTGGGTCAATTGCCGAAAAGAATCATAAATTGATTTATTGAAAATAAGGCTTATAACGGCGATACAAAACTCAATCCATTCAATTTTAAAAATTTCAATATCAATTTCTTGTGTTTGTTTGTGGACGGTGTACAAGTCCCATCAAAACCACTGCAGTCTGACTTCAAAAAACCAAAGATGTATGTGGATGCGTATCACACACTCTTCTCGTGTATGGGGGTACATTTTTCAAATGCCGGTAATTCGATAACACGTGATGCATACCAAAATAGCTACTGTCTTTTTGCATTCGATTTGACGCCCGATTGAAATTTAATCAGAAGAGGTAGTGTGAGAATTGACGTGAGATTTGATGACGCATTAGATACTGTTGTAAATTGCATAATTTATGCTGAGTACGACAATCTATTGGAGATTGACTCGTCACGACAAGTTTTGGTGGATTACAGTGGTTGAGACTAGATGGCGCTCTTTAAAAATCAAATAAAACCACCTACCAATACAAGCTTTGTGCCAGTCGATACGTCTTTCTTGAGCTGTGCAGTCGAACGGAGAAATGGATCTAGTTATCGATTTTCAGTTTTTCAAGGATAACAAGGGTCGAGTTGTGCCGAATGAAGTGGGCTTAGCAGTATTAGATTTAGATGCCACAGCGCATTGGGTTATCGCGCCTACTTGTAATACGAGATTTTTAAAGAAAGATATTTTAAGAGAGAATAATTAGCTGACATTGCATCATCATGGTCTGGATTGGTACGATGGGGATGTTTCGCTGAAAAATTTTTACAAAACTATGCATGATATTTGCAGAAAAGCAAATAAAATTTATGTGCGAGGAGAGGAAAAGGCGAAATTGTTGAATAAGATTACGACACGTGAAGTTATCAATTTAGAGGACGCGTACAAGCGTCCCCCTTACTACAAATTGCCGTACTGTGCACGGTATTGTATGCAGCATTCCATTAAACGTTGCGCACTCCAGTACACCTGTGCACTCAATAACGCATACAAACTGAAACTCTGACTAAATTCGCGTGGTGTCGGGGGCACTATAACTCCAACAGCAGAACGTCCCTTCTTTCCGTTCTTTCCCTTCTCCGTTCTTCCTCCACTACGCACTTTGAGACCGAGACTTTGTAGAAACTGACTGTTCTGACGTGTTAATCGTTTGATCACTCGTGGCTGACTGCCTGTCTGACGACATACTGAGCTATTAGTATAGCTTTTGTCAGCATTAAAAACAATACCCATTTCAATGGCTTTTTAAATGTAGACGAATTGTAATAATTTCACCTCGGAGATTAATCAAATCACCATCTTGATCTACTATGCGTAGTTGTAGGTGGTCGATCACTTTCACAGATATTGGTAAGTGAATTATTTGTTTAGGCACCTCGATTATCTTGTAGCCTGGTGGAACTGTTGGAAAAAATTCATGTATTGTGTGAACTTTCATGTATGCTCCTGTTGTAATATTACAGTCAACTCGTAAAGCGTTCACTTTGAGAATTACTACTGGCAAATCTGAATCATGACTTATACAGAACTTCAAAAGTCTTAGAGTGAATCGTAGTAGACGTCCAATCGAGCCAGTCGGTCGAAAATCTATTTCATGACTGCACATAATAACACGTTGCAACTTATTATTATTTGGCTTGATACTAACTTTTATACCTCGAGTATCGAGAATACCTTGCAGAGTTCGATCAATATCCTCAATCTTATAACTGACTGTGGGAAGTTCAACTATTTCTAGTCTAACGTGAAACTTATTGCAATTTGTGTCAACGTTTGGTATAGAATTAAAAGTCAGCAACTCAGAAAGTCCTAGACTGTATTGTTTATCCAGATTCAGTTCTATTGGAGGAAAATAGTGTGTGGAGGTGCCAGATAGGCTTAGAGTTATCAACTCGACAACTTGAGCAGACAAATTCAAACCGGTAGCTATTTTGTTCTTATATATCTCTTATATAAACAGAAATTTTTCATACGATTAAGCTGATTGCAGAGAAATTTAAGACGGAGATGACCACAGATAAAATTTTCAAATTTTATATATCTCTGATAATCGTACTTAACTTAAGATACTTTCCAGTAGTTCATAAGATTTCGAGGTGGTTGTGAATCACCAAAACTGTCAAAGTAAATAACTTCTCACTTCATTCAGATTTATGATTTCTGATTCTTTAGCTCGGTAGCCATTTGCAGACAGAGCATTCCGCATAAAAACTCCACAAAAATTCATTATTTTGATTAATTTTGCATATTTGAGCTGCAATGCTCCGCACACGATTAGCGGCTTAAATTCAAAATCAATACAGGGTGATTCTGAAACAATACAACATTTTTATACCATCGTAATCAGCGCGAAAAACTGAGTCTAAGGGAATTGGTCCGGAAAATTTTCCTTCAGTTTTC
Source organism: Trichomalopsis sarcophagae (assembly GCA_024372645.1). NCBI lineage: Eukaryota > Metazoa > Arthropoda > Insecta > Hymenoptera > Pteromalidae > Trichomalopsis > Trichomalopsis sarcophagae. The sequence goes on along the minus strand of QLSS01000722.1, from coordinate 412 downwards.
AATTTCCTAGTCGGGAAAAGAAAATTCCCCCACCACAGCGCCCGGCGGAGAAGCGCGTGAGGGGAAGTGTGCGCGGCGGTCGCGCGGCGCCGCTGCGTGGGGGAAGCAGTTGCTAAGAAGGTCGGTGACGGCAGCGCGGGGCAAAGGGGGAGCAGACGCGATCGGTGAGCGCAACTATTGCCGCGCCGTCGGATGATCGGCTTGTGCCGAAAACATGAACAAAATTAAACGATTCGGAAAAAGCAGGGAAGTGCGTAGCGCAACGCCCATCGAAACATAACCTATTGACAGGTTATCCAACTCCAATCTTAGAAATTATCATTATGAAAATGTAAATAAAGTTTCATCCTGTTTGGAAACCCCAAATGCATCTAACCTATCTAATTAACCATACGACATTCACCGCAGTGGT
>QLSS01000721.1:5097-29117 GCA_024372645.1 Trichomalopsis sarcophagae | reverse complement strand
ATATATATATATATATATATATATATATATATATATATATATATACACAAACATCGCCCGTACGACTGCATTAGTGTACCCATACAGACGACGTATACTAAACCGATTTCAACAGCACAAAACCAATCGCCGAACATCGGAGCGAGCGCTTTGACCTACGAGTCAGCGTTTCTTATAAGCGCGTACTACTGACTTACTTTTGTACATCGTCGTTGCACGTCAGGTGTTGATTGGTCGATCGTTACCACGTTTCACGTAATTTCACAACTCCTTGAATCGTCACCGACGCTTTAAAAAGCCAGGAAACGATCCACGGAGTGCCTTTTGTATAAGTAACTTGTCGTCATGTAGCTGTACTCGGTTAGCGAGTACGAGTGCTATACCTCTGTACGCATCGCCTATTGAGTGCCTAGAAAACACTCAAACTCTGTGTACAAGTTATAGTAGAACTCCTTGTTTTCTGGTTTGAGAGTCTGCATCGTGCAACAAGCGAAGGGCCCGTCGATAGCAGACCGGCGTTAGTGGGAAACCATAGAGCAAATTAGATTAACAGTATATAAATCAGCCACGAGTAATCGTGTAGAGTAAGAACAATTAGCTTCTGTCGTGCCACGAAGGAATATCCAGTTCAGGTCATATATATCAGAACAAAATATACTGTGAGTTAAGTTTTATTGTACCAACATCAAAGTAACTATATAAGATACCTACGCACAAGCAATAACATCCTGTAAGAAACTGTATTGTCTGCTGAGTTCTGGGTTGCCCCCAATAAAACAAAGATAACAATTTAATCAGTTTTTACTATTATTATTCTATTAATTAAGAGTGATCCATATAATAACCTACATCCTAAAGAAGTAAACCGAAAGATAATCAATTGCCTATAAAACCAATAGTAACAAAAGTAAGAACCTCAGGACAAGCACAACGTCCGCGCGTAAGTATAAAAGCGGACTCAGCATCGTCCACCAAAAGCGGACACCCTATACAGTCCGCGCACGAGAGTGTCCGCGCATGTCCCTCTAACGTGACAGTCTCGCGTCCACTTTTGCAATTAGATATACATTGTATACCTATATATTTAGTCCATCCATTCAACTTAAGTATCTCTAGTAACAATAAAGCTCTCGATGCTAGTTCTCGCGAATAAATAATTATTTGTAAAACTCGCGCAGCCCGTATTCCTATCAAATACGGTCTTTACACAACGATTATAAGTCATTTACTGCAATGCAGTTTGTTAGAGTTAAATAAATCGTTTATTTGAATACTATTATTAAAATACAGTATCAACTGTTTAGTAAATCATTTATTTAATTCAAATGTTCTAAATTTATAGACTACTTTCTAATCTATTAAAAATTAAAGATTTAAAAAATATCTTCGTAATGACTCAATACAAACAAACCATTTCTTATTTTCAGCAAAATCTTTGATAGTTCTTCTACAATATTATCTTATTTGACCACTATTATTTTGAATCATCTTTTTCTATATATTTATTATTTTTAAGTAAATATTTCTTACACGTGATTCAACAATTTTTTCAAATTTAAAAAAATGGTTTCTCAAGGATATAGAGAATTATTACTAAATATATTTGCTTCTTTTTGAAAAAATATCATGTGATCCATACAAAATATTTGCTACAATATGCTTTGCAACGATTATAAGCCATTTACTGCAATGCAGTTTTTAAATTATTGAAATTAAAAAGATACTTGCACATTTTCAATACACTGAAAAACATTTCTTATAACCGAACAAATATTTGTTAGTTGTAATTGTATTTAGTACAAAATACATGTTGATAAATGTTATTTTAAATAGTTTGTGAATTGTTTACTTAATTGAATTAGCCTTATTAAAATAAAGAAATTATTTACTTGAAAAATAATAAATGTTAGTGAATGTCAGAAAAAGCCAATGATGTAAAAATTTTTTATTAAAAAAATATTTAATAGTTGTTACCAAATATTTACTTAAAAAATAATTTGCTTTAAATATTTGATCACCATTTGATGTTTAATATTAAATAAATACCTTATTAGAAAGTAAAATAAATTTTTAATCAAATATATATTTTTAATTAATAAATGATGATTTGTTTGTATCAACAAAATATTTTACAAGCTTTTTTTCCGGCCGGTATAGGTGGCGATCCTATTTTCTCTGCTCGCAAGCGCTCAAAATTCATGTTGATTCGTATGTAAGGAGCCGGAAGACGTTAGGAGTTTATGTAATTACATTGCGAATTGCGAGCAATATAGGTATACCTATGTGCGTTAGTGTTAGTATAATAATAATATATAAACGTTGTTAAACATTGTATGATAAACAAATAAATAATTAAATAAATAAGTTAAAATTGGAGTATATAAAAATTGGAAAACTCAAAATACAATTGTATAAAAATCAAACAGTAAGTAAGAGAAAACTTGAGAATGCTATAAAATGCTTTAAAAATTCTTTTATTTAAATAGTTTCATTTACATTTTCATGTATTACAAAAAATATTTACTCATTGCAAGTAAATTATAGTTAATTTAGCTAAATATTTTTTCTGAGTGCATCGTTAGTCAATTATCTTTTAGGAAATATTTTTATAAAGAAAGAAGGGTAATTTAAATTAAATAAAAGTTTTGGGCAAATAAACAAATATTTATCACAATAATGGGTATAAAATGTACTAATTATTTTTATATATTAAATGCGTTTCTACTTTCAAGGAAATGAAACTTGGATTTTGAATAAGATTATCTTAAAATAGAATTGGCCCTTTTTAATTTAAAAAAATTGTTACTAAAATTTAATAAATATTTATTGTAATATAGATAACGGTTTTCATTTGTTCATTATCCATAGCAAATAACTGGTTATATTTTAGTAAATATTTTTTATATTTCGCAAAATGGGGTTAAAATTCTAGTAAATATTTTCTAAGTACTATTGTAGTAAATGATTTACTAGAATCAAAAAAATTTTTCTTAGTTTTACCAATTTTTTTTTTCAGTGTTGGGATACCATTTTTAAATGTGGCTATTACACAACACAACGAGTAAATAATAGAAAGATAATGTTAATTTAAAGTTATACAAAGTTTTTATACAAAGTTATAAATGATCCTGACAATCGCAACTTATTTATTTTTTGCTCTGTGTTTGATACAGATAATATCGTTCAAGTTCGTAGTAAAGGTGTAGAAACTTTTATAAATAAAAGTAAAAGCAGAGAGGATGAAAAGTTCAAACAATGAATAGGAAAAGAGAGTGTAAGCTTTCATGAAATTTGTAGAAAGCGCTATTCGGCAATACCGCAGAAGACAAGTAAAAGAAAAATGGATTCCTTATTACCATCTCCGCCTGCACAAAATTTCTCATTTTCATTACCATCATCGTCAACAGCAAGTGTTTCAGATGACTATAAGTTTGACCAATATTGCTTCATATGCAATGAAGTATTAGATCCTTCTCATAAAAAAGTTAGCTACTTAAAACGCTCGTATCCCTATCAGAATCTTTTGAATGTTGCTTCTGAAAGAAATGACGATGTCGATATGTTGGTACTGAATCGATTTACTTACAGGTAAAAAAACACAAATTCAAATAATAATTTTTATAGTACTGGGTGACTTAAATGCGGATTTAAGTCATGCAAATCCATGGCGTAAGTAACTCTTTCTGGAACTGTGTATATATCGCACTCTCTACGCTCGTGCGCTAACCTCCCGCTGCCAGAAAGGGCTACTTACGCCACGAATTTGCGTGACTTGGCGAATTTAATCAAGCAGTGCTATAAAATATTGTACGATACTCGAGTCATATGTCCACTTTCCAGCACGGCGTAAGTGTCCTCGCTACGCTCGGGCGCTTAACCTCGCCGTGAGTAGTAAGTAAGCCGGTATGGGGAGACATAACAAATGGCATCATCACTGACGTATCCTTATCTTATCAATGTAAACAAGTCATAAAGATAAGGTATCATGTTTATAGATAAGGGTATCATGTTTGTACAGATAAAGATATCATGTTTACGTAAACAAACAAGATATCTTTACCACAATAATAAACAATGACGGTACTTTACAAGTAATAAAGATAAGATCGTGCTGGCGCATCCTTATCTTATCAATGTAAACAAGTCATAAAGATAAGGTATCATGTTTATACAAACAAGTAATTAAAATTATCTTTAATACGTGTAATATAGATAAGTTTAATTAATTATTTATGTAAACAAACAATACCTTAGCTTAATTATTTGTTTACATTGATAAGATAAGGATACAATAGTAATGATGTCATTTGTTGTCTCCACACACCAAGTTAGTAAATAAAAAAATTAATTTTTTGCAATGTATCATGGTTTTTATTAGAAAAATTATTTATTCGAATTATTATAAACAATGTAAATCCAATCACACATGTGTACACATACGTACACTTACGCTAGCACATACACACACACACACACACATACACCTTCATGACACGTCGTATCATCCGCATTGTGTCGTCTGCTAACGCACAGTGACACCTCGTGTCGTCTGCTAACGCACAGTGACACCTCGTGTCGTCTGCTAACGCAGGAAGGGACGCTATCTTCTTACACTGCTCTTTCGCTTGTTCTCTATCCCCCCTCTCGTTCTCTCTCTCTCTCTCTCTCTCTCTCTCTCTCTCTCTCTCTCTCTCGACCCTTCTCTCCCCGACGCACATGCTTTCCTTTTCACGCACTTTCTAGCTCTCGCTTTGTCATGCGGTTCATTATCCGGGCGCACTTCTCACATATGCCCCCTCTCTTCGCTGTATACAAATTCACCGGTCCAACTGATGGAGAATTTCGTAAATCGTGAAGCGCGCTCTTTACTTCCTCGCAGTCTTCATACAGCTTCGCGTATGTGTCACGGTGCTGCTGAATGAGGCGGGAAGCACGCTCCATTCACGATATCAAGAGAGCGTATTTCTCTTCCAATTGCTTTAACACGGCACTTTTTACGGACATCTTGCTTCGACTACGATCGGCTTGGTACTGACGAGTGCAGTTCAAGCAGTCATCTGTAGGGCCTAGGAGGAGGATGGAGTAAAGAAAAAAATTTTTACTTGTGATGACTATTGTTCTATAGCGCACGAGCTCTCGTACACCCGATACCCGAATGAGCTGTGCATGCTCGACGGACACGGGACACTTTTTACGAGCGCTAGAGAGTATAACCTTTGACTCTCAAGTGCTCTTCGTAGGAAGTTGATATTTTTTAGTATCCACTTCTAGCCATGAGTTTAAGCAGGCGATACCTATACAGCAGAGATAAATTAGTATGCCAAAACAACTATACGCGTTTGATACTTCTCGTCGGATACGGGATACTTTTTCACGATTGTAAGATACAGTTTGACTCTTGACTGCTCTACACGTGAACTTGATATTTTTAGTATCTACTCGGCGGTAAGAGTCTTTGCAGTCGATACCTATAAGCGGAAAAAATGGATCAGTGTGACAAAACAACGGTTCAGAGTAATCTCAAATGTAATTAACGCGTGGATTCTTGGAGCCGTATACTTGATACTGCTTGTGTGAGAATCACTATGGCACAGGAAGTCGAATGCTATTAAATGTGATAGAGCATTGATTTAGCCGCCTTGTATCGTGCGAGAATCGTGGACGGTATCATTATTTCAGATTGTTATGCATCTTGGACCTGTGAGAGCGTAGGTAATATAATACCTATGAATCAGTCGATCCTCTTACGGTTTAAGTGACATTTGACGAAATTTTGATACTTGCGAATGATAAAGCTGAGGCAAAACTTATCGCAGGATGTTATTTTTTGCGTTTTATACTGTTGCGCGAGTCCACACATTCCCCCACTAGCAAGACGTTTTTTATACTATATAAACCCTACGTTGACCTCAGGAGCTTAGTAGTCATGAGAGTAGTTGCATTAAATCAAGAGCTCGCAAGCATGTATAACGTAGCCGAGGAGTCTTTACGCACTGTAGTGCTTCGCATCGCGGGCAATCTTCAAGCAAATAGTGTTGTTAGACGCAGGTGTACAAGAAGCTGGTGTCTACGTGTGAAATGCATGGTTGCGTGTCAATTATGCCGTGAGTTTACTCGTCTTTTACGATGCTGCGGGCCACGGAAAATTGCACAGCTTCATAGAGTCATTTTAAAAAAATGCAACTTAGCTGTGCGATGCGCAGCAGAATTTTGTATGCAACACAATTTTGCGCATTTACCTGTGTTGACGCGGCTAATGACAGCATTCGAGGAGAATAATGGTGGGTAAATTTTTATTGATTGTAATTTTTCTGCACTATATCGCATTGTCATTAATAAAAATCAAACAACGCTTGTACTTGGCAACGAGGTAAACGCTGCCACAGCTGATAGCGTCGTCTGCTGCTACTGCTGCTGCTACAAGCTCTGTTTCATTCACTCACGCGCGCGCGCGCGCGAATACACACATTGGTAACGCTGTGTCATCTGCTCTCACCGTAGAACGCGTCGACTGCTACGCATGACGAGTAGTGTTTTCAAGTTGTTTGCTTCAGCGCTAGGGAAATTAGCTTCTTACATCTGTCATATTACATAGCATGCAATGCGTATCTCTCTATCATTACAGTAATATAACGTATAATTATAAAATTAAAGAATATACATCGGCTATATTCTATGACAGTGAGAATACTTTTTTAATCAACTGTTTTTCTCGCTGTACTTCTTGCTTTTTTATTAAAAATGTGTAATCAAATATCGGTTAATATTTTATTTTAATTTATTCGACATCAAAGAGATTTTAATATTCATGTGATGTATGCATCACTACCTTCGAATACATATAACGTTTATTATAAAAAGTAAGCGCTGTATTTTTAACATAAAATTGTTTTATACTTCAGCATTAGAAAATTTATTAGCCGACGTAATGTTGAACATACGTCATCAGATGATGGTGAGGAGGAGGAGGAGGAGGAGGAGGAGGCAGAGAGAGAGGCAAGTGAGACGGAGGATACAGCACAAGCGGGGAATGCTGTAGCCGATGTACAGTTTGTATCGGTTGAAATTGTGGGGGTGAGCGCTGCCGATGCACACGGAGAGGAGGAGAGCGAAGTCGTAATGAGAGAAGCAGTAGCTGCAGCTGTGGCTACGTCGCCTGCAGCTGTGCGTCTTCAGATGAATGAGGTGATGGAGGAGGAGGAGGAGGAGGAGGAGGAGGAGGAGGAGGAGGAGGAAAAGGAAGGTGAAAAAGTAGAGAGAGCGCAGAATAACCACGATGCTAGAGCGGAGGAGGCTGAAGATGTACCTGCCAATAGGGAATCTCAGTGTATGGCTAATGTTGACCACCTTCTTGCCGTATGTACAGAGCCAATAGCTGCTGCTAATAATATTTTACAGAGCTTGATGGAACGAGCAGCTGATGAAAGCGAAAATATTATTGAGTATGCGCAGCATCCATGTGTCAAAAGACGGTAACAAATCCTCGACTTTTTAGCCCGACCAGTCGAACCCGAAGAAATGCGGTACACGAGAAGAAGCGCTCAAGGATTTGTCACCGAGAATTTTTTTAACCAGGGAAATCCAAGAGATCGTCAAATTAATGAATGTGAGTATTATGCTGTATTTAAATATATATTTTTCTTGAAATAAATTCTTACTTTTGAATATTATTTAAGTTATTCGACGTGGTCTCGAAGGATTTTCTAAGTACCCTAGGCCTTTGAAACAAGATATCATGCGTATCATGTATGTTCGAAGAGTACAAGAAATACGTTGGTTTTTCAATGCTTGTAAAGATAAAAATTCCATACTGTTAGACACTGAAAATTTACCTGAAGTGTTTAATCGCCTGGGGCAGAGTTTTTCAGGACCACCAGAAGAATCATTTAAAAAATAAGAAAGTGTATAATAGGGTATTCAAATATTTTGTATTCAATAATTTTTTTCAGAACAAAAGTGCAAAAATTCAATATCAAATGTTATGTGGAGTCCATATGTATATCCTAACTTTAGCGTTACCCAGAAACAACGACGTAGACGTAATAGGATAGTGTTCCCTTTGGGGTGCTTGATTAGAGTGAGTCCCCTTGCCTCTCACTTTTTGGGGTGCTTGATTAGAGTGAGTCCCCTTGCCTCTCACTTTTTGGGGTGCTTGATTAGAGTTAGTCCCCTATGGCCTCTCACTTTTGGGGGTGCTTGAATAGAGTGAGTCCCCTTGCCTCTCACTTTTCGGGGTGCTTGATTAGAGTGAGTCTCCTTGCCTCTCACTTTTATTATGTACAGATTTGAATGTAGGTGCCCAAAGACACCACCATTTTTTTGGATTCTATTCAATTCTTGGGATGTTTTCGTAAGCGAATTTTTATCCTATCTTTAGCGTTACTCAGGAACGACGTGGACACAATTGGCTACTAATTTTCCTCATCGAATTTTGCCTGAATTTATTGTTAAAATAAATAATTTATTTTGTAAAGATGATTTTTCATGTTGAATTTTCCCTCGACTCATTGTTGAAATAGATCATTTTTCTAATAAGGGATCTCTTTTCATATGAATTTATCCTCTACTCATTTGTTACTTACACTTAGTATTTAATAGTTTACTAGTTATTGAATAGTTATTGATCAGCCAAACTAATCAAATATCATTTGTTTAACATTTTCTCTTTTTCATTCATTGACCTTTATTTTTTCTATTAAAATTTATTACTCATCGAAAACTATCTAATTTGTTCAGTGTGGTAAAAACAAAATTTTTTATTGAACTTGTTATAAATTTTTAACAATGGCTGATTATCCAGCCGCTGAAAGGGTTGATATTTTATTGATTCTTGGTAAATCTAGACGTAATTATCGACAAGCTGCAGCCTTGTATCGAATTCGATATCCCGATAGAAGACATCTAAGTCATACAACCATTCGTGACATTTACCGTAGAGCTCAACAAGGGCAATTAGCACGGGTTAGAGAACGTCGTAATTACAACGAAGATGATCTTCGTATGTTGGTCGTTTTAGCTATGGTTCATTTGAATCCCCACGTTAGTACCCGTGAAATTCAAAGGCAAAGTGTTATACCTATGGCTACTGCTTGGAGAATACTGAGAAGTCAACGTTATCATCTATATCATATTACTTTGACTCAGGATCTCACACCTGCTGATATGAGGTTAAGGCTACAGTTTTGCCAATGGGCACGACAAATGATTGCTAATGATCGTCACTTTTTTCAAAAAAGGTGACAGGTGGATTGGACGCACTGGACGTGGAGATTTGTGTGTTCGATGGCCACCGAGATCTCCAGATATGACATCACCCGATTTCTATTTGGGGGGGTATTTGAAAGATATTGTTTATGAACATGAAACTACAACAAGGGAAGATATGATCCACAGAATTCGCTTGTGAAAACATCCCAAGAGCTGTATTACGCAGAACAGTAAAACATTTTCAGCATCGAATTGAATTGTGTATCCAACAAAATGGTGGTGTCTTTGAGCACCTGCGTTAAATTTTGAGCAAAAGTGAGAGGCAAAGGGACTCACTCTAATCAAGCACCCCAAAGGAAACGCAATCCTATTACGTCTACGTCGTTGTTCCTGGGTAACGCTAAAGTTAGGATATACATATGGACTCCACATAACATTTGATATTGCATTTTTGCACTTTTCAAGGCCATTTTGTAAAGTCAAAATTGACTTAAAATGTGATTATGCTTTGCTGACTTCAAAGCCATTTTGTAAGGTCAAGTCAGCAAAGCATAATCACATTTTAAGTCAATTATTCTCTTAATATTTATTACAATAACAAAATGATAATTCTACGAAAAAATTGAAAAGAAAACAATCTTAGGCTGATACTTCTTATTTGACCTTGAATTGACCTTCTCAAGGTCACTAAGGCAAACTTGAAATGTCATTTCCGACGTAATTTTTCCCGCTGCTCCGTATTCCGAGGTCAAAAATAGAGGTTCCTATTTAAAAAAATCACAATTACCCTCAAATGACCTTGAAAACCAAGTTCAAGGTCATAGGTGTTTGTGTCAATCGATGGCCCCCTTTACCCCCTTCAACTTTTGTTAAGGTCATTTTTCGTTAAAATTAGTTTTTCCATGGTTTTTTGTCGTGGTCGGATTAAAATGAAACACCCTGTATACCTAATGGTGGCCGAGGTGGAAGTACAAAGAGGATAAATGTTGATAGCTTATCTCAGAGATTGGTTGTATCTATAAGAAATAACGATAATTTATGCTTGCCAAGAGCTTTAATTGTCGGGGATGCTTTTATGATGTATAAAAAATTCTTTTCAAACGAAGCCATTGATACTTGGAATATTGTCAGAGATAGCAGACGTGGTATGCAAAAAGAGCGCGCAAATCTCCTTACTATTAGTGCAAACGTCGTAATTCCTGCAAACGGGTGCGGTATACGAGAAATAGAGATATATCAGCGGTATTATGTTGCAAAAAATATTGCTATTGTAATATACGATAGTTTATCTTTTGGAAGTGGAGAACCGCCCTTTTACGATGGAAGACCTCTGTTAAATTCAAATTCTTTTGACGTTATAAATCTTTTGTACGACGCGCGAAGGAAACATTTCGATACAATATTAAATTTAACCGGTGCTGCAAGCAATCGTTTTTTCTGCGAACATTGTAATAAAAGCTATAGATACGTAGATGAGCATAGATGTACAGCCAAATGTGACAGGTGTTTTTGTGTACCATCGTGTAATTCTAATATAGATATTATAAAGTGTGTAGAATGTAACCGAGAATTTTACGGAGAAATATGTTACGAGCGTCAGAAAATAGATGGGTCATACAAAAAAATAATAAAAAAATATGCGATGTAGTAAAAGTTTGTAATATGTGTTGCAAACGAATTAATATCTACAAGTCAAAGCACGAGTGTGGAATCAATTCAACCCATTGGACGTAATGTTAACGCACAGATTAATCGTAAATCCCCAAAGAAAAACTTATTTATTTTTTATGACTTTGAGACGCGTCAAGATTCTGCTTACCGTAAACATGCAGAGATAATACACATAAAAAATACACATTCCAAATCTATGTGTTGTACAACAGGTTTGCGATGATTGAATGGATGATGAAAATATAAATATACTATGCCATACGTGTGGTGTAAGAGAGCATGTATTTCGCGATGATCCAGTTAAACAATTAATAGGTTTGACAGTACGCGAGAAAACTACCTTCGGTCAAATAATTTGTATTGCTCATAACTCTCGTGGGTTTGATGCGCAATTTATTTTGAGAGAAATCGTTGAAAATACCTCAATAGTACCGAACGTAATATTAAATGGACAAAATATAATTATGCTTCAATGCGGGCGAACAAAATTTATTGATAGCTTAAACTATTTTCACATGAAATTAAGTGGTTTACCACAAACCTTTTCTCTACCACCAGCTAGCAAAAAAGGATATTTTCCTCATCTATTCAATACTTTAGATAATCAAAATTATGTTGGGGCTTTACCCGAAGCATCGTTCTATGCGCCTAATGCCATGTCGACGTCTGAGAGGGAAAAGTTTATTGTATGGTATGAGGAGAACCGAAATACTTATGAGTTTGATTTTCAACGTGAAATACTCGATTATTGCCGTATGGATGTAGAAATTTTAAGACTTGCAGGCATGGCTTTTCGGAAAATTTTCATTAAGTATGGGAATACTTGTCCGTTTACAGAGGCAACGACGATAGCTTCTGCATGCTCCATTGTGTATAGAAAAAATTTCTTACGCGAAAAAACTGTCGGTATCATTCCAGCAGGTGGATATCGACGCGCTGATAATCATTCGCAAAAGTCAATACAATGGCTGTTACAGTGTGAACGTGAGATTGGTCGGGAAATCATACACGCGAGTAGAGCACGTGAATTTATGTTGCCAGAAGGGTTTCGTGTAGATGGCTATTTACCTCCGGAAAATGATAATGCTAAAAGTATTGTCTTTGAATATCAAGGGTGTTACAAACACGGTTGTCCTATTTGCTTTAATAAACGACGAGATAAAATAATGTCATACGGTAGAACTATGGATGAGTCGTACGAGAATACTTTCCGGAAAATGCAAAAAATAAAAGCCCTGGGTTACGAAGTTCGAGAGATATGGGAATGTACTTTTGATCGGATAAAGGCAGAGAATCGCAAAATCTACGAATATGTAACACAGCATCCTCTTATGAGTCGTATAACGTTGAATCCGCGCGATGCTTTTTTTGGAGGTAGAACGGAGAATATAGTTACTGAGTATGCGATCGGAAATAACGAAAAAATTCAATATACAGATATATGCTCTCTTTATCCGTACGTGTGTAAAAGAGGTCGATTTCCCGCAGTACATCCGCGAATTTTAATTGGTGAAGACTACAATGAATTAACGCAAGGAAATAACAATAATCTCAACAATATTGAAGGATTAGTTAAATGTAGTATCTTACCACCGCGCGACCTACACATTCCACTCTTACCAATTAAAATGCACAGACGTCTTCTTTTTGCTCTTTGCCGCTCATGCTGCGAAGAAATGCAGCAGTGTGGCTGCAATCACGAAGACCCAAAAATGCGTGAATTCACGGGCACCTGGGTTGCTGATGAGTTGCGTAAAGCTGTTGAACTCGGTTACGGTATTACGAAAATTTATATTATTTGGCAATATGAGATGACACAATATAATCAAATTGATGGTAGCGGAGGTCTTTTTGCCGAATACGTAAATACTTTCTTAAAAATCAAGCAAGAGGCTAGCGGATGGCCCTCATGGTGTACTGACGATGCAACTAAATTACAATACATTGAACAGTATAGACTCGATGAGGGTATAACTTTGGATAAAAATAATATCGAAAAAAATTCAGGGTTACGAGCTGTTGCAAAGCTCTGCTTGAATTCGTTTTGGGGTAAGTTTGGACAACGGAGTAATTTGAAACAAACTGAAGTTGTAAAATCACGTGAATCTCTTTTAAAACTTCTTACTTGTCCGGAAAGAGATGTTAATGATATACTAGCAATTAATGATGAGATACTGTACGTGAATTGGCAATACAAGGATGAGGCTGTCACTCCTGCCCCGCATACGAGTGTCGTGATTGCGGCTTATACCACTGCTCAAGCACGTTTAGAACTATATAATTACTTGAGAAGGTTGGGTGATCGTGTTCTTTATTATGACACAGATTCTTGTATATTTGTTTCGCATGACGATGCTCCGGATGAGTATAAACCTTTTATTGACTCTAAACTAGGTGATATGACAGATGAACTTTGTGGTTATGGTGAGAATACGTATATAAGTAATTTTGTTTCGGGAGGACCAAAGTTTTACGCTTACACAGCTGTAACACCCAATAAAGATGATAAAATTGAATGTTATAAAGTAAAAGGTATCTCATTAAAATTCTCAAACGGTGTAAAAATTAATTTTGATAGCATTAAGAATTTGATTAACGATGCCTTTGCAAACGAATATCACGAATCTGAAAAAATGAATGATGAATGTAGTAAAATACGCTTAAAATTCAAAGCTATCAGAAGAACTAAAATGCATGAAGTTGTAACGCGTGAAGAATCAAAAACATGTTGTGTTGTATTGAAAAAACGACGATACCTTACGTCACGTAAGTCTCTACCTTTTGGATATAACAATAATTAACTTTTTGGATGTATTTATTGTAAATAAAAATAAACACAAATTTTTATATAATTTCCTTATTTTTCCATTTAAAAGATACCTAACACATTTTTATATCCTCAGTATAGCTTCTGTCATCGATGAGAACGCTTCTTATGGAAATTTAGCTCATTTTAACGCATAATTCAGCTTACTCGCGGTATTATTTAGCTTGTTGGACACGAATATCAGCTTAAACAGCGGTAATAACAGCTTGTGATTCAGCACATGTAAAATTAGCTTATTTTTACGTGTGCCGCGCCGCGCCGCCATCGCCGCCGCCGACGACGCCGACCGTCCGCATGCCATAAGCTTATTTTAAGGTAAATCTCTAGTGTGTGTGTGCGTGTGAGTGTGTGAGTACTTGGCGAAATGGATATGCGATTTAAACATCCGTTTACGTGTATCGTTAGCGGACCCACGGGATGTGGTAAAACAGTTTTTGTCAAAAGGTTTCTTCGACATCTTCCACTCATATGCAGTGTAACTTTTGATCGGATATTACTCTATTATGCCGAGTGGCAGTCTACGTATTAGACAGACTTTGTTCCAGGAGGCATAAGTAGTACTAGGGAGAGTAGAAAAAAAAATTGTTGAATTTCACGAGGGATTACCACAGCCTTCAGATTATTCTCAAGACCATGAAAAGAAAAAATTATTAATTATCGATGATTTAATGAGAGAATCTTCTAATAACATTATTCTCGATTTATTTACAAAGGGAAGTCATAATAAGAATTTAAGTGTAATTTTTATTACACAAAATCTTTTTCACAAAGGAGCTGGTCAACGCGATATCTCATTAAATGCAAATTACCTCGTTATTTTTAAAAATCCACCTGATCGTTCGCAAATACAATATCTAGCGTCAAGTATATCCCGAAGACCCAAAATTTTTACAAGAAGCGTATCTCGATAGTACGTCAACTGCTCATGGCTATCTTTTGTTGGATTTGAAACAGTCAACCGAGGATGAATTTCGTTTCCGTACCTCTGTTTTTCCCGATGATAAATTGAGTTACGCTTATGTGCCAAAGAAGAATAAGAAATTCCGATAAAAGTAGAGTATTCTATGATTAAAGCTTCAGTCTGATTGAAACAATGGCAGGGAGAGGAGCGTCTGCGAGAACCGATAGTCGTAGACGGCGTAGAAGATAGCGTGAAGGTGGTGATGATGGTGGTGGTAGTGGTGCTGCTACTGAAGAAGAAGAAGATACAAGGTGTGGATGCCTACCAAAGCATTTTACAAAAAAGTGTGTTGCAGTATTGAATGCTCTTTGTCATACAGATAGTCAACAGCGCTTAGCACTGTTACGTGTAGCTGATAAAAAACTCATTAAAAGCATATGCGAGTGCGTGTTAAATCTATTGCGCGGAGTCGTTAAAATAAAAAACTCTCACAAGTCAAAGTTAAAAAAACATAAAAGTGTTTTGAGAAAATTATTAAATAAATCCAGTAGTAATAACAGTGAAAAAAAAGAAACGCGTCCTTATTCAAAACGGTGGTGCTTTTTTACCAATGCTACTTGCACCAATTATAGGTGCACTGGTGTCAAAAATATTTGGAGTCTCTGGAAATTAAAATATGGAGCACGCTCGTAAAATGGTCATTGTACCAGAGGAAACATACGAGAGAGTAGCGAAGCAACAGCATCAACAACAACAACAACAACATATAGTAGAAGAGTCGAGTAATGCTTTAGAGTCAACGATACAGACAAAGGGTGATAATTTAAGTCGTCTCGATGCTAAGATGCATGATATACTTTTTTCAAAAAGTATCATTGATGAACGTGCAAAATGTCAAAAATATTTACAAATTTTAAGAAGATATCTTTATTTTAAAAATTTGGAACGTCAGGAACTTTTATCAGATGCAAATATACATGATGTAGAGCATGAAAATGAAGATATATCGAGTCCATTGCCCGATGAAGCGATACT
Organism: Trichomalopsis sarcophagae; assembly: GCA_024372645.1. Taxonomy (NCBI): domain Eukaryota; kingdom Metazoa; phylum Arthropoda; class Insecta; order Hymenoptera; family Pteromalidae; genus Trichomalopsis; species Trichomalopsis sarcophagae. Next base: position 13,476 of record QLSS01000721.1, on the reverse strand, counting down.
TGCAAGCATTTCTAAGGGTTATGTGAGAAAAGCATGTTTATTGCTTCAACATTGGAAATCAGCATCGCATCGTATTAAATTGGATAATTCAGGTACAGTTAGCATTGATGATAAAGCTATACCACACTCAAATATTATAGATTTACTAGAAGACGTGGTACGGAGTAGACCTGTTGAAGAACCTGTAGGAAGATTTCAATTAGCTAATTTTATAGCAACAACTGACACACCATCCAAATTAATAAGTAATCCAGAGGTGATATAAATTAGTGAAAGTTTGAAACGTGCATTAAACAAAATTCCTTCAACCAAGAGAAATAATTCCGAGAGCATTCAGACTTTGGAACAAGGTACTACACTCGCGGCCGCACAACGCTATAGTGCACGTTTGAATAAGAAAAAATTCATACCGCGAAAAGCAGCCGACAAGTGGTTGACTTATAAAATTTAACATGTCTTATGAAAATCAATACTTTGACACTAGACACGAGACTGGATACGCTGGTGCACGTAATCTGTTACGAATCAATGGTAAAAATAAGAAGAGTGGTCAAACAATTTGCACCTGGAATTTATCTACCTTTGTTAAATAACACATTTCAGAATATAATAATAGATATAAGAGATGAAAATGGGAATCATATACCATTCGAGTACGGAACGTTGACCGTAATACTACATTTCAAGCGCAATCTCTGAGAAAAAAATGGCTTACTACGCAGAATACTATGCCGATCAAATCGGTGGTAGCGCTGTTGGAGGAGGAGGAGGAGGAGAAGGAGTACGTCGAGTACTGTTTGCAGGTTCAACTTATCAGCGAGGTCATGGTGGAATCGGCAGCTTTTTGAGTGGATTATTTCGAAGAGTTTTACCTTACATTACGAGTGGTGCTAAAGCCGTTGGAAAAGAAGCTATCAGAGCAGGAATGCATGTACTAGATGATGTGGGCAATCACGGAATCAATTTTAAACAAGCTGTAAATATGTGCATGCGTGAGTCCGGTAAAAATCTTAAGCATAAAGCCGCTGATAAAATTGCCGCTATGATGAAGGGATCAGGATATAAGATACGCGCTAAAAAGCGGAAGCGTCAATCGTCCAAGAACAGTTCAGCTGTACGCATCAACAGTAAAAGTGGGCGTGTAAAGAAGAAAAAGAAGAAGAGCCGTGTCAGTGTTTGCAAATCTACGAAAAAGAAAGCGGGTAAGAATAAGCCAAGGAAGAAGAGAAAACAACGCAGTGTGAGCGATATTTTTGGATCTACATAGACATTATTTAATATGGCTTTTTTACACTCAAACTCATGCGAATGCATGAAATCAGAATTAGATTTATTTACATTACCACCTACACAGACTTCGGTGGAAAGCTCTCAATTTATACATTATAAACCAGTTTCTTCGCTAACAGACGATGGACCGTTGGAATTCGTCGTTCCACCTGGTAGTGATTATCTCGATCTGTAATGGAATTCACAATTCCATTACGCACATAAACGCGATGTAATGAAACATAGAAAAGTACAGGTGTAAGGAAATCCTAAATTCCACTACACGCACAAAAACAGAATAAAAAATTAATAATGGCACACGTACACACTGAAACAGACACATACACTCATAACGCGTCGCCATCGCAGCAACCACACGCTGAGAAAAGAGATTATGCCTTACCAAAATAAAACTAAAGAGCCAGCAGCCAATACGCATCTAAGCCGACTACCGTAAAAATGGCAGAGTAAAATAGACATAGACCAGAATACGAAACAAACAAGCTAATAAAGGAACCTCATAAATATCGCGACACTCCGCAACGATGTCACACATAAAAATGAAAAATATATCGATACAAAGAAATCCAGGCAGACGATTTTAGATTCACGAGAACAGGCGGCAAGAAGAAAACAGCGAGTTACGACCTTTCTAATTTAAAACAATCGAGAAAGTCTCACGCGCGCACTCTCAAAGAGGGCGCAGGCAACGGAAAGCAGCGGGAGAGCTAGTTACAAGCCCTATTCCCCAAAATTAGAAGTAATAAAACTAAGATTTTATGAATTGACCTGTCACATTTCCATTAGAGCAAGTGTCACAAGGAAATTTTATGTTAGCATCTCCAAAAATGGAATGACGAAAAATATGAAAATCTAGTATATAAAGACCGGGAGCAAAAGGGTGCTCGTAGTCAGTTTTCCTGAAGTCGCTTTACAAGCCGAATCGCTGCCAGTCGCCAGACCAACAACAATTATTATTACGAGTTCACAGTGCGCAAGTAAAAGAAACTTAGCCCGAATCAACAGTCCATATAGTGAACGGAGATATACGTGTTGGCGTTCATCAAAGCGCATCACGTCTCCAAAAGGAAGCCGACGCATCGAGGCGCCCATCTGTCTGCACTTGTTTACCATAAAGGAGAGAAGCTGAGAGCCGACGGCCCATCAACAGCCTGACCGTACTGAACCACCGACGCGATAAACCAGGCGCCAAGGATCCACAGCTGTAACCTCCTGCTGGCGTACATCTTCAGACGAACACACACAAACACACACACACACATTGTAAAAGGTACTTTTCTCTCTTTTCTAATACGAGTGAAATACATTATAGTAGTTGCTTTAAAACTTAACCCCGTCTAAGTGATTTCGTTATCCGGCTCCCTTTCCCGGAAGGCAGTGACCGCGTCTGCGGTAGCCAAAAGGGATTTCCTTTATCACAATACGAATCAAATAATATTACGATAGGAACTCGGCACACGTAAGTATATTGGTGAGTTGCGCTCATTCGGACGTAACACATTAATATATTTATATTTTTAAAATGGTGCATCGGCCGGGAAACGCGGAAACGAAATCACTTTTAAAATGAGTTCCTATCATGTCACGCGATCAATTTGTTAACACAAAACGTGGTACTAAATATGCAATAGATTTTGATGATTCCCTATTAACACAACTTAAGGACAAAGAAAACGAACTAAAAAGAGCGATCCAGAATAATAGTCCCGAAGCAACGAAGCTTATACAAGAAGTAGATCGATTAACAAAAGAAGTGAAAAACTCGTGCGAAAAATTTAATATTGACGCTGATAAAAATCCCGATTTACCCCGAAATAAGTATGAGTTTTACCAATATCGTTTAAATAGCTCAAATCAGTTAGGAGATAGTGACGAAGAAGTCGTCATTTCTGAGGTAGAGAACGAGCAGGATAATACGGTCAAATTTAACTCAAAAATTTACCTAAAACCATCCGCACTGAAAAAACACGCAGAGTCTTCGTGTATCGGTACAAGCACTCCCGTTTCTCGAGGACTAACACAGAATAATATAACATCTATTTTCGGATCCCTGGAAATACGCGATACCCCTATAAACGAAAACGCGATCGATACTATCAAACAACAATTATCCATCGAAATCAAGCCGGAAGTGTTAGAAGCTTATTTCGCCGACGAAAATAACGCGGCGGAAATTAATAAAACTGTAAATAGCCCCGGATTCGGATTTTTTCAAGCAATCAAGCTTGTGCGAGACCGCCTTAGTACCTACGCGACGGGAACATTTGTACCGCCTTTTGAAAAATTTAAAATCGAGACATCCCGGAGTCATCAAGACTCATCTAACGAAAGCGAACCCTTCTTGTCATTTGACCAAAGCCTCAACACACTAAAAATTCAATCAACCCATAATAAATCAAAAATAGAACAAAAATCGAGAATAATGGCCGAGACAATCCAGGTTCGTGGAATGTCCATATCCAACGTATTAGATTTAATTCCGCGATTCAACGGACAAAATGTGTCACTCTCACTTTTTCTCGACGGATGTAGGGAAGCAAAAGAATTGCTTCCTAGCACACTCGAAGGAGAGTTAGCCAAATTTATTCGGATGCGCCTATATGGGGACGCATTAAACAGTACCCGCGGACAAACGTTCACATCGGTAAATGATGTCATCGAGTTCTTCGAAAACATTTACGGTTCGGCAAAAACTTTTCACGAGTGGTCTGGCGACTTGGCTAAAATGAAGCAGAAAGGAAACGAATCGGTAATTGTATTTTTGAATAGAATTCGAGAAATTGAAAAAGAGATCACAGCCGCAGCTCAGCGGGAAGGGCGAATAATCAACAAACAAACGTTTCAAAATGATCTCGAAAGAGATTGTATAAAATTTTTCAAAAGAGGATTACGGTGGGAGATCCGCGGACGCATGGGCGCGCCTACGACACTCAAAGATGCTCGAGAACAGGCAATTGAAATAGAACGCGAATACGCAGGTTGTGCGATCGACGACGACGAGTTGCCGGACGCGAAATTAAAAGGTAGAGATACGCGGAAAGTACATGTAGTTGATTTTGATCAAAATGCAATGAAGTGTGGCTTTTGTGGAAAAGTCGGCCACGTAACCATTAACTGCCGACAACTCGCCCTGCAACATCTGCAGCGACCAAACGACACGCGTGACTATCAACGAGATCGAGGACCCCCACCGCGCGGTAATCAAAACTTTCGGAGTGATACTCGAACTAATAATACTAATTTCGGAGGATGGAACGCGGAGAATAGGCAGCGCAACGGATTCTTCCCGAATCAAGCAAACAATAGTTACGGTAATAATAATAATTTTAATCAAAGAATTTCAGAAAATCGAAGATCGAATAATAATGAACATTCAAGACCTCCAAATAATTCGAATTATAATCGTAACCATAATACTCCCAACACCTCTAACGCATTTAGACCGACGTGTTATTATTGCGGGATACAAGGGCATACGCGTAATGCCTGTTTCAAGCTGCAGCGGGACATGCGCTCAGGAAACGTAGCGCAGGGAAACGCCGAGTCTCTTTCTCAGGAGGGCGCGCGGAAAGAGATGACATCTGGCACGCGCCCGACCGATTCCAACGAGAGGAATACTCCCACGTCCGCACAGAAACCATAAATTTGAGTCGCGCAAGCACGGTGCCGACTATAAAAGTTGACATTGGAGAGTTCAACAAACCATTAGAATTTATGCTCGACACCGGAGCTTCAGTTAGTTTAGTGCGTAAATCGGAGGTATCGCCCTATACTAACATAAAAACTGATGAGATCATAAGATTAAAAGGCATAACAACTCAATCAATTTCAACGCTTGGCAAGGTGACAGTTGATTTTAATAACGTGTCAACAGATTTTCATTTAGTTGACGATGATTTTCCCATAGCGGAAGCTGGCATATTAGGCAATGATTTCTTTCGCAAAAATGAAGCGACGATTAATTATTTTGAAAATTATATTGAAGTTAATGGACAAATAATTCCTTTTGAAAAGTATCCTACAGAAATAGAACCTATGAACACAAATCCAGAAAAGAGAGTTACAAGTGAATCTAAAAATACACGAGTAGGAAGCGATTTGATTGAAGGAGGGGAAACAGACCGCGGTTATGACGATTCTTATGTTGATTATAAACAAAATATGTTTGAACAAGAAAATGAGGAATTAGTTGAGAGGAGTAACGAATTAATTAAGGAAACTTGTGAATTTATTAATGAAAAAGATAATGAGAATTCTTATATACGAGACGAAGGTATTTATGTTAGTCAGAATCCGGAGAACGTTTATGTAAATTTTGATACGAGTAATCATGACGCTATTGAAAATGATGAGTTTATTATTCGTGACGAATCGAGTGAAAATATATATACAATGGAATATGTTGAGAATTTATTTAAAGAAATTGAACGTTTAAAGAAACTTTTACAAGTTAACACTTCTCAAGGCAACGAGAGCGAGCAAACTAATTATGTGGATATTGAGAAAAATGTCGTTATGAATAAAATTGAATCTGGTGCGGAAGACACTGAGATGAGAGATAAAGTGAATATTGTTGAAATTATTGATGATAAATTGATTAATAATGATGAAGTAATTAATGATGATACGAAAAATGTATTTGTTGATGAAGTTACGGAGAATATATTTGAGGAGAATAAAAGTAACGATAATTATGAGGTAATTGCTAATAATGCCACCAATTGTGAACTCGACGAAGGACTTGAGAATTGTTTACTAAAAGAAGAGTCTATAAATGCTGAAACTTTTGAAAAATTATATGGAGATAAACAAGAATTTAGACCAGATAGTTGTCATTTTGTTGAAAATTATATTGAAAACAGTCAAATGGATGACTTGTGTTACAATTATATGGAAATTTCAGATAAAGATTATTTTGCCAACGGGATGCCAGATAACGCGACGCCGATTCCCATCTTCCAAATCACGGAAGCTGAAAATGCCGAAATGCCAAGAATAGATCGTTTGAAATCATTGCTAAGATATACTCATTTAGAAACCGAGCTGCGACAGCCAATCGAACGCCTTATAGAGGAATATGCCGACTGTTTTCATTTAAAAGGGGAAAAGCTGGGGACTACTAATTTTATTAATCACAGAATACTAACTGTCAGCGATGTGCCGATTTGTACTAAACCTTATAGATTTCCTCACGCTCTTAAACAAGAACTCGATCGCCAAATACAAGAAATGCTTGACGGAGGTGTAATTCAGCCTTCTAATTCTAATTATTCATCACCGGTATTTTTAGTAGCAAAATCTCCGGATAGTAAAGGTAATAAACGATATCGAGTAGTTGTCGATTTTCGCAAATTAAATGATATAACTATAAAAGATAAATATCCGTTGCCAAATATATTGGATATAATCGACCAAGTAGGCGGAGCCGAATATTTTTCTGTATTCGACCTAGCTCAAGGATTTTTCCAAATTCCTTTACATGAAGCCGATAGGCACAAAACAGCTTTTTGCTCTTCGAACGGTTTGTACGAATTTACCAAAATGCCAATGGGCCTTTCCAACTCACCTGCAACATTTCAGCGTTGTGTGGATAAGATTTTTAAAGATATGCAAGGTAAAGAAATATTCCTATTTTTAGACGATGCTGTTATATACGGAAAAACTATCGAGGAACACAATGTCAAATTCGAGAAATTTTTGAAACGATTACGCGAAGCTAATTTAAAATTGCAACCAGATAAATGTGAATTTTTAAAGAAAGAAGTTATTTATTTAGGGCATTTGTTATCTAAAGAGGGAGTTAAGCCGGATCCTAAGAAATTAGAAGCAGTACGAAATTTTCCATTACCTAAAACTCAGAAAAATATTCGCGAATTTTTGGGACTAGCGGGATATTACCGGCGATTTGTACAGAACTTTTCGGGAATTGCTAAACCATTAAGTAACTTATTAAAGAAAGATGTAGAACTCGTTTGGAATGAACAGACTCAAGAAGCATTTGATATATTAAAAGAAAAGCTTTGTAGCAAGCCAGTTTTACAAATTGCAGATTTTTCAAAATCTTTTATAGTAACGTGCGACGCTAGTTTATACGCTATCGGAGGCATTTTGTCAAGGAGAGATAGGTAAAGATAGACCCATTGGATACGTATCACGAGTACTTTCCGACACCGAAAGCCGGTACGACTCATATTCGCGAGAAGCTTTAGCAATATTATATTCCGTATCACAATTTAGACCATATTTACTCGGAAGACATTTTACAATTGTCACTGATTGCAAACCCTTGATTTGGTTTAAAAATTCAACCGATTTAACGTCAAAAGTTAGCAGATGGAGAATTAAATTAAACGCGTACGACTACGACATCGTGTATAAGTGCGGGAAAGCCAACGTGAACGCAGATGCGCTCTCGAGAAACCCCGTCGAGCGGTCCGAAGAGGCGGAGACGGAGGAGCCTATACTTGTAATAGAGACACGCGCTAGAGCCGGAAAAATACAAATACCGAACTATCGAGAAAATAGACCAAAACGCCCTAATAATTCGCGTAAGATAAATCAAAAACGCGATGAACCAGAAAATTATAACGCCGAAAAAGCCAAAACAAGCAAAGAGCCGAACACTGATTTGACAAAATTGCATGATTATCAATTAGAATTTCCAGCAGAATCAAGCACGGAAAAAGAGATAACTCAAGAGATCGAGCCAGTTATAAACAAAGAGAGAAAATACGGAAAAATATTCGTCGAATGTAAAGAACAATTGTTTATGCGAAAAGATAATTATATTTACTTCATAGCCTCGGACGGTACGCCATGTGATGAAGGAGCAAGACAGCTACACATACGTAATGAATTGCCCAGATTTTCCGAGTTAGAAGCCGGAGAAATTAAAATCACGAATAAAAATAAAAAAACTACACTTCGCTATTGTTACACGCGGCAAACAGGCCTTAAGCACTACTGAGATTCTCAATAACATAACCGTTGCATTCAAGGTTCTAAAGTCATTGATTGTAAAGGAAAATATTTGCTCTATTAGTATTGCTAAAAGCAAGGATATTGAAAACGTATTGTGGGATGACATGC
>QLSS01000720.1:28285-39081 GCA_024372645.1 Trichomalopsis sarcophagae | reverse complement strand
TTTCAATGCCTTAATACTCGATTAGAAAACCAGATTAAAATTAATCACATGGTAAATTAGTTTAAATTGGTTTCAATAGATCATTTTGAGCCGGTGTTTTAAGAAAATATATTTTTACATTTGGTTTTACTCTATACCCTGGTAGAAATAATTGGGTGTGCTAAAGTATGCCATACTGTGCCATACTGTGCCGTACTGTGCCATACTGTCCCGTACTGTGTCGTACTGTGCCTTACTGTGCCGTACTGTGCCATACTGTGCAGTACTGTGCCGTACTGTGCAATACTGTGCCGTACTGTGCTGTACTGTGCCATACTGTGCCGTACTGTGCCAAAGTGTTAAAATTCGGAAATTCGCTGTACTTTGGCATAACTTGCCACACTTTGGCACACTTTCACATACATGGGTTTTTAGGAAACAAACATCTTTTTTGATACAGTATGGCACGGTATGGCACAGTATGGGACGGTATGGCACAGTATGGCGCAGTATAACAAACTTTATCACACTTTACCCTACTGAAAAAATCAGAAGACAATCAACTCATAATCTGCTGATAATCAGCTGATAATCAGTTGATAATGATGCCAAAATGTCAGATGATTATCAGGTGATTTCAGCTTAATATTTTAATTAAAGCTGATAGTTATAAATATGCGTTTATATGAGATAAAATGTTAATGATAATCAGGTGATAATCATTTATAATTTGTAATCTTTAATATATTTATTATAAGTTGTTTAAAACAAGTAAAATTTATAAATTTCACATGATGAGGGCCAATACTGGTGTTACCATCAAGATGATAACACGAAAACTCTCGCTGAGAGCATATTTATAACTATCAGCTTTTAAAATCACCTGATAATCATCTGACATTTTGCAATATTAAATGCCCGTTATTGCCTTAAAGCTGCTGTCCGTCGTGAATTCCTGCTAAAAAAAGTTAATAGAAGTTTACAGAAATTAATAAGATTTTTTATCGACTTTGAGTCTAACTTTAAATACCCATTTTTTGCATTAGAACAGATAAAACGCAATAACATTTATATAAGTAGATAAAATTCTATATTAAAAAATCCAATAGAAATTGATGGAAGTTTAAGAAGATTGAGTCTATAGCTTTTAATTGTGGTTTTTTCATATAGAATTTTATCGATTTATATCGATGTTAGAGCGTTTTATCAAGTTCTAATGCAAAAAATAGTATTAAAAGTTAGACTTGAAGTCGATAAAAAATTCTATTGATTTTTATCAAATTCAATTAACTATTTTTAGCAGGGATGTTGAAAAAATATGCCCTAACAGGGGAATCCACCGGGAATCCAAGTTTTCCGGATTTCCACTAAAAATGTTCTAAGTCCGCAATTCCGAAAAACCCATGTGTGTCAAAAGGTGCCAAAACGTACTAACCTGGCGAGAAAAATCACGTTATTTATTACATGATCAATCGCGTGACAAGTCACTTGATTTATCACATGATTTACCACATGAGAAATCACGTTAAAAATCACATAAAAAATTACTCAAAAAATAGAATTTGTTTTAATCAAAATAAAATTATTTTGTTTTTAACTATGAAAAATAGATTTGTTAATAATCCAAAAAATTGACTGAGTAATTTATCGTTTACGGGTATAGACTATCTGCTGCTAATTGATACAATAAAAAAAATCTAATTTAACAATTGAACATAAGTTTATTTAGCGTTTTCATCTTTATAAATTAGAATAATTCTTCTATGCTAAATGATATAATGTTGATATTAAATTTAGGTTATAAATTTCAATCTTATCTTCAAAAATATTATAAATCTTTTCAATTTTTATCTTGAAGTATACGTGTGAACTGCACAAAGTCATAAATCAAACATATTTTTAGGTAAAAACAGTATAGAATTTCAATACTTACAATGGAGTTCTCAAGTAAAATAAAATAACGCTCAGAAAATTCTGAAAGTTTATATACCGGTTCATATACGGCTAAAAGTAACTCATGTAAATTTTCAAGAGGTTAAGGTACCTACAAGCCGAGACATTAATGTTTTTATTTTTTGCGGTTTAACACGGGCTCTTATGGGAAATCGCGATTTTGTTGTAATCATTTATGCATTGTTAAACATTTAACAATGAGATTTTGTTGAAAGAAACTTGTAGTACAACATAAATATTTAATAAAGATTTAGAGTACTTGAAATACATGATTGGATACCTCTAACTCATAAATACTTATCTTTGAAAGCAGAAAACGCACATTTAACCTCAAAAAATGCATCAAATCAGCATTTACATGAAACTTTTTAATGTTAATTAGGGCAAACATGTGTGTTTAATTTACTTGAATAATTGTTATTTGTTGTTGGTTTATATCTACAGCTTATTTAACATTGCATATTTCGCGAACAAACAGAATATAAAAAGTACACCGATTTTGACTAGCGCAGTAGGTTTAGAACTCCCTTTAGGACCAGGGTTGGAAACATTTTTTGCGGTCAATTTATTTAGATTATCAACCAATCTATTTTACATATTATTGTCTAGTGAAAATAAAATAATTTATTTTAAGTAAAAGAAATACTTCAATATTATAAGTGATTTCTGACGTGATATATAACATTTCTCACATGAGATATCACGCCAAATAATCACGCGAGAAATCAAGTGACTGTTCACGTGATTGATCGTGTGATAAATCACGTGATTGTTCTCGCCACGGTTAAGTGTGGCAAAGTATGCCAAAGTATGCCAAAGTGTAGTAAATTTCCGAATTTGAATACTTTGGAACATTATGGCACGTTTGGAACATTATGGCACACTTTAGCACACTTTAGCACAAAATCCATTTCCACTAAGGTACGGCATCAAAATAGTATATTACGATACGTCTGACCTAAGTAGCTGATTATTGAACAGCGTGTATTAACGCCCGAGAAAAAGGTGCTACTTTATAGGTCACATGTATCGTAATGTACGAATGCAACACGGGACGGAAGTAGATTTTCCCTCGGTTGATTACTTTCCTCGCGAGAATATTTTTCCCTCTAGCGATTACTCAAAGTATATAAGCGAGATTATTTTTTCCTTGAGTAATTACTAAACGCACCCTCGCGAACAATCTATGCTTTCTTAAGCAGTAAACCCACCCGCGGGATAAATCTGCTACTTTCGCTCCTTGGTATTCGGGATGATTGGTACGCGATTAAGCCGGAGTGGGCATCTTTCCTATAAATAGGAAAGATGCGCCCATCAGGTCTGTGCACAGCATCAGACGCTATCAGTTTCTAGCTTCTGACATGAAATTACGACCCTTCCGCCCGATAGGTTAAGAGTTGTTCAACGACTTTTACCTCTATAGAGGTTCAATTTGAAGTCAGAATTTTAACAAAATTCCAGAATTAGCCCTGAATTTTTTACATTCTACCATTTAACCTCAATGCATGAACGAACTTTTTTTTTCCAGTATGGACCGCGACATGTTTTCCCAGTATGGAACGCGTTTTAGCATAGGATTGCTACGCGTTTTTTTTTTCTATTTTTATAAGTAGGATTTTCAAACGCTTACAGTAGCTAAAAGAAGCATTATTTAGTCTGGAAATGCCTTGAGCAAAGGTCGAAGAAAAACTGCGACCGATTTCAAAAAATTTTGGAAATATTAATATAATCGACAGCAAACAATAGTAAAACGTTAATAGTTTAACTAACAATTTTAATAGTCTTCAGGCGTTGACAATGTATACGTATCGTAATAATTGTAAATATCAATGGCATCCCATACTGGGAGACACTTTTTCGATATCCAAATAATTAGCTTTTACGTTTGGCTTCCCATTTAGTTATTTTGCAAAGTTAATGGCTCTGTCACACAGAACATTAAAAGCCCCTATAACAGCAAGCAAATCCTTCAGTTTAAGCAACTTTAACGACCCTAATCGAAAATTATAGTCGAATTCGCTGAATAGTTCCATACTGGGCGCATCTGCCCAATATTAGTATTTCCATTAGATTCCACCTATATTCGTTTAAATTTTATACTGTAAATCTTATTAAATATTAAGGTGACATGACATGAACGTCTGGATTTTCAAGCTAGAAATATAGCTGGATTTAAAGATTAAAAATTCTTTTCTAAAATGCAGTAGAATTCACGACATTTGAACGTAAGTGATGATGAAATGGCTAAGAGATTAAGTCAAAAGTATATAAACCCAGATCATGGGTTCAAACTTAGGTACCGGTATTTTTTTTACTTTATACTTTTAAATTAAAAATCCAGATGTTCATGTAATTTAACGCGGCTGGAAAGACATCTATTTTTAACTGACAATGAAACTAAATCTACAGTTAGAAAATCGGAATAAATATATAGATGAAATCTAGTGAAAATATAGCTTGACTTACAGCAGCTTAGCATGTCTTTGAGTTATTAAATCAGTGATCTGGACACGCTCTTCTTAATAGTCTCTTCAGTGATCGCTTCAATTGAGGTGCGATTGAACATCCCCTTCAATGTTCGAAAATGCTTCAATATTCAGAAACTACCGAATGTAGCGCAGTTTTCGTAGATTACCCTGCCCTATACGCATGCTGGTTAGGGTGCAGTAGATTTATTGTAAAGTATTCTCTAGTCACTCTTTTTACGAGTTTTCTTGGCTCTATTGAAGATTTTCCTCGTTTCGAGGTGAAGTTCCTCTAGCTCCTGATTCCACCATAAAGATACCTTTTGGTTCTCTTTTATACTGATAAGTGCAGTTCTTCTGAAACGTAGTATCAATTATTCTCTTAAGTTCTGCGGCCCAAAAATCTAATCCGTCCATTGTTCCGAAGTTTGACTAAAAAATAAGAGCTCGTTTTTAAGCTTGTCTATAAGCCCCAGTAAGTTCTCCTTAGGTTCTTAAATGCCTTAGTCCCAGTACCTCCTTTCTTTTATTCAAAAAAGATGTACTTGTCCGATAGTGAAGGTTCGTTAGAGATCCTCCAGTGCACGTAGCGTATCAGGTAAAGTCAATGGCCTTACTTTTAACAGAGTTGTAGAAGGTGGGTTCCCTTCCCCCGTTCAATATATAGAGATTGGTAGTAACAAGATATTGCAGCAGTGCATCATCCTTGCTTTTGATATCTGAACTGCTCCCGACGATGGGGCTCTTCCAGGCAGTCATAGGGGAAGTAGTCTAAGACTATTACCACATTCCTTTCAGAGTCCCCCTAATCGAGAACCCTATCTTGGCCGCCTCTAACTTTCTACTGCACTGGGCCGGCAGTAGTAAGGACTCCAGCCCTTCGGCAAGAATACGCGCCATCGCATTATTACACGCAGGATCCTTAAATATCTGGCCTGACCCTTCCTGTGACCAGCCAAGATTCTTGCATTAGGCAGATGCCTGTGTGAATCCCAGCCATGCACCTGGCCAAGAGACCCGAGGCACTGATTTGGGTAAATGATGTCCCGCCCCTAGCCATAGTAATTAGGACAGGATATCATTGGCCTGTGCGCGCTGTCATTGCGGTCCCTCGTACACCTTAACAGTGACCCAGCCCAGTCCACAGTGCAGCTGAAAATTGCGCTGTCTTAGCAGTCTCACTGATGCCCTTGGGATACTGAGCATCAGAAAGGTACCACAGTCCGGTCCCGCAATGCACTCAGTATTCAGCACCCTCCATGTGTGCATCCCCAGGTCGGAATGCCAATACCCCTGGTAGCCCAACACCACAGATCTAGCTTGTTTCACGGTATACGGATGGCCTGCCTGCTAGACTCTCCGCTTTCTCAATGCCCACCGCACCGGAGTGCCTTGGCACCCTCATTAGCACCTCCAGCTTCTTTCTACAGCTTAGAACCTCTTTCAAGGTAACTCGGACACTGTCCAGTGCCATCAGAACAGAATTTGACTTTTCTGTGTTCTATGCCTCTTTCAAAAAGGCAATTGGTCGAGGTATGCTGATCAAGCGAGCACAATATTTCCTGTATATTCTCCTTTCTCCATGCCCCTGTCCCTATTCCACATTCGTTTTTTGAGCCGTCTGTGTACCACACTATGCTACCTTTTAGCAGCTCGTGTAATCCTTACCATCCTTCCTTGTCGGGGGTGATGGTTGAGAACGATTTTGAAGGTATATTCTCTCCGTTATTATGTCGCATCCTATTTCCTTTATGTGGCATAACTCGTACAAGCAGCGCATTATTCTTGAAATGTATGCATTTTGTTTCCTCCAAGAGTCTGCAAAATGTCCGATATGCATTTGCCCTTATGTCCGCATGGATTCTGTAATTCCTTCCCATTACCATTCCTTGCACTTTATCCAGTACCCTTATGTCAGTTATTAACTCGCATGTAGGTGCCTAGACGATTATGAGCAAGCTTTGGTATATTGATATGACATATTGAATATGACATCATATAGCCATCTTACCTTATCTAGTTTTAGGCCCCATGTGGCGCCAAAAGTTCTCCTGCAGGCTCAGAAAGTCCTTATAGCGCTTTCGCATTTCACTCTAATGTGCTTACCCCAGTTTAGTCTAGGATGTTGGAGCCCGTCCATTGGTCTGGTGTTGTACCTGTTTGTGCACAGCATGACGTTGACCTTGCTATGGTTCACTCCAAGTCTCACTGCTTTGCACTAGTTATCTATTAGTCCCTGTATACTGCATTACGCCTTCTAGGACATCTTCGTTATCTCTCCTTATCAGGATAATGATGTCGTTCGCATACGCCTGCGCATTGATATCTATTGTTCAGGATGCGAATCAGGCTGTCGACCACAAGGCACTATAATTAGTCACTATTGTCTAGCCACGGCAGCCGCACCTTGACTCAATAAGAAGGTCAAGTTGTTCACAACTTCACAACTTCATCGCAGTACTTCTCAAAGTCGGTTGCTATCCGTCCGCCACCTGTAGCAGCGGTCACGCTACCGCTCACCAGAGCGCAATCTTCTGGCCCGACCACTTTAAGAATATACATATCAATCAGCCCTTTTTACGATCACCATTCGAATTAACGTTGGGACTGCGCATTTTTTTCCTTTTCCCTTTTACTCTTTCTTGCTAAGAGCCGGAAAAGAAACACAGCACCAACCACTGTTCTTCATTCCATTCTTGATAAAGCCGACTGCCTCTACGAGCGTTATGTCCACCGACTTTCCAGTCCGGTAGGCATGCTGCTTGTTCTGCAGTGGTGCTTCAACCTGTGATGAACCTGTCGACCAGCCATTCCAACGTTTTAAGTAAAAACAGGGTCAGGTTGATTGGTCTAAAGTCTTTTGCGATTTCTATCAACTTTAATTATATCTCTATTCTTATAACTCTCTCCTAACCTACTTTTCTATTCCTTCCTTTTTTACTTTAACCCCATGTTTCCAACCTTTTTCAATGCAGATTTCTTTATTTAGTTTTATTGAAAACTACATAAACCACTCCATCTCTCATTCAACCATACACAATCATTTTTCCTTCAGAACTCGCATTGCATTTTTCTCAGTGATGTTTTAGAGATTTAGATTTTGACAATATGGAATATCTTTATTTGGGCTAATGAATTATTAGTTACGGTGATTTTATTTTTAGTTTAGTTCTTTCCCATATGCAAATACATGCTGAATATTATTTTTGTTAAGTTATAATAGACCCTTGTGTCATGCACTGTTCGTGCTCGAGCCAAAGGTTAGTATACTTGTACGTGGTGGTACTGGATGTCTAGAATAGGTGCAAAGTAGTGAACTTTGTTCCAACTTGACGGGAGAGAAGCGTTTTAATTTTATGACAATACCTTAAAATACCAAAAATTATTGTTCTGCGTTAATTCCTTCAATACATATATTTACATTCAGAACAAGCAAATGATCTTATAACATTCAATATCTTTGGTTTTAGGGTTGCATTGCTGACTTGCCATTGTACGATGGATGCGACTTGACAAGAGCGGAAAGTGAATTACTTATTTTAGGCTTATCTCTTCGACACAGTTTTACAAACGATGCCTTAGACGATGTTTTAAAAACAATTGATTGTCATCTTCCACATAATGAGTACAAATCTAGTTACCGATTTTTAAAATCATTTAGTAAACCGGAGCATAAAGAATGCTATTATTGCCCGGATTGCCCTGCTAATTTAAATTTTGAAACAAACATCAATCGAGCAGAATGTGAATTCTGTCACAACATATACTTAAAAAAACAGTTGTACGACGAAGGCACTTTTTTTTATCATTTGCCATTAGAAAGTCAATTGACAGAATTAATGCAATCACCTTTATACTTGAATATTCGAAGAGAATGTGAAGAAAGTGACGTTATAAATGGTGAAGTTTATAAAGACATGCGCAAAAGAGGAATCATTTCCAAAAATGATATTACTATACAGTGAAATACCGATGGTGTGTCCTTATTTCGATCATCGAAAAAAGGAGTGACACCAGTAATCGTAACTATAAATGAACTTCCATATCGATTACGAAAAAACAATGCGTTACTCACAAGCTTGTTCTACGGAAACAAACCTCCTATGAACGTGTATTTAAAACCGTTTACTTATGAACTGAAAAAATTATCTAGGAAAGGTTTTAAATGTGTTCCGTACGGGTGTAAACAAGAAGTCACGATTAAAGTTCACTTTATTTTTGCATCAGTAGATTCTATTGCTAGGCCTCAAGTACAAAATAAAACCCAACACAACGGTCGATGTGGATGCTCTTATTGTGACCATGAAGGAGAAACAGTATCCGTAGGTAAGGGTTTCTCAAGAATGTACTGCGGTTCAGTAGGTAACCTCAGATCGCACGAAGAATATATGAGAGATGCTAAACTCGCCATAGAAAGCGATGAAATCATACGAGGCATAAAGGGTCCATCAATTGTTAGCAAAATTCCAAATTTCGACATGATACACGGTTTTCCCCCAGATTATATGCATTCCTGTCTTTTGGGAGTTGTGAAACTCTTCGGAACTGAGTGGTTTGATTCTAAAAACAGTGATAAGGAATGGTATATGGGTCTTAAGATAAATGAATTCAACAACAAGTTCTTGGCAATTAAACCTCCAACAGAAATAACAAGAGTTCCTCGAAGTGTTACTGAGTCGAAAATAAAGGCCAGTGAATGGAAAAATTTCTTACTGTACTATTCGGTTCCATGTTTGAATAATTTAATTTCCAAAAAATATTTAAAACATTGGCTACTTTTTGTATACAGCATGAATATTTATTTACAAAAAAAGATCACTGATGAAATGCTTTTACTTGCTGAAAGTGCATTAAATAAATTTGTGAACAACATTGAACACTTGTATGGAAAAGAATTCATGAAATACAATGTACATATTCTTTTACATCTTCCAACGTATGTCAAGAAGTATGGCGCTCTTTGGGCTTGGTCAGCTTTCCCATATGAGCATTTTAATGGGATTATACAGCATTTGTTTCACGGCACTCAATCGATTTCTTTGCAAATCTGCAGAGCATACAACAAAATTCGTAACGTGAGAAACAACTCGTACATTTTTAGTAACCCGAATTGCAGTGAGCAAGGTAAAAGACAGTTCATTTCAATAATGAATAAATGCAGGATACAGCGTTGCATTGAATATGGACGTCACTTGAGAGTATTTGGAATACCTAACAAATTTAAATTGCCTTTGAACACAAGACTTATTATTGAGCAACTATTACAACAAGAAATTGAAAATGATTCCGATATATATGAACGCTTCATTTACAAAAATTCACTCTTTCATACAACCAAATACTTGAGATTAAAAAAGAGAAATAACTCTACTATTTTAACTTATGACAATCAACTTATCCTAATTACTGATTTAGTTGCTGTTCGCGAATTGCAAACTAATCATGAAAAGTATGTTTTACTGGGAACTAAACTAATGCCTCTGAATGAAGAAATCTGTAGAAATGACAACATTTCAACTAACTTATTTTCAATCATCGTTAAAAAAACAAATGAAGTGGTCAGTATTAATGTTTCATCTATAATGAAAAAATGCATCATGGTAGCTCTCGAAAACGATAAGTGGTATGTTGTACCACTTGTAAATAACCTAGAAACGGATTAAGAATAAATATTCAATCATGAGAAAATTCTAAACGCTAGCAGAAAATTTATTAACGTATCCTTTTTGATTGTTATTAAAATGTCGAGGTCATTACATGTTCGTCGCTTTCAAATGTACAGTAAATGAGATCAATGGCTATGTATTAAGTTTCAAAACTGTTTGTTAAGCCGACGTTTCAGACTATTAAAACGCAATCTTAATATAGGTTTTAAAATATAACTCATAGAAATCGATCAAAGGAGGATGCCCACGAGTATAGATGATTCGTGACCCCTTCAGGTAACCTACGAAACCAGTGCCATCGTGTAGAGCACGAAAAAACATGAATTTAAAAAAAAAAATTAACCCCCATACCCCTGGGGAAACTGAGATATTCAGCAATGAAGTTTTCACCCCTTTTATCACTTAAAAAATTCAAAAACGGATGAAAAGCATGATTTGCATAATTTTTTCTTGACGTTTAACGACTCAAATGAAAGGTAATTACGTAAAGAATGAAATAGTAGCCTTTCCAATTCGGGGCCGCACCCCTATTTGGGGGTAAAATCGATTTTATTGATAAACAAAATTTCATCCCCTACGGTTTTTTCGTTATTTGACAATCTTTGCACAAATTTTTCCTTAAAAAAATTATGCCAATCGAAAGGTCTCAAAAAAAACACCGGAAAGTACAATTTTTATTTCAGGGTCGCACCCTTAACCCAGCCAAAATAATTGATTACGGAATTTCGCGAAA
>QLSS01000720.1:17298-28263 GCA_024372645.1 Trichomalopsis sarcophagae | reverse complement strand
TTATTTGACAATCTTTGCACAATTTTTTCCTTAAAAAAATTATGCCAATCGAAAGGTCTCAAAAAAAGCCACCGGAAAGTACAATTTTTATTTCAGGGCCGCACCCTTAACCCAGCCAAAATAATTGATTACGGAATTTCGCGAAAATGGCCATAATAAATGAAGTGGCGAATTCGATCGCTTTGCACAATTTATCCGGGGGTTTCGGGGGTGATAATCGAACATCATTGGATAAGAATTAAAATTATGCCTCCTTAAATTCAGGGCCGCACCCCTATCTGAATTTATAGCGAATAAATTAATGAAAAATATTTCATCCCCTATGGTTTTTTCATTATTCGACAATCTTTGTACTTTCCGGTGGCTTTTTTTGAGACCTTTCGATTGGCATAATTTTTTTAAGGAAAATTATTTCATTCTTTACGTAATTACCATTCTTTACGTAATTACCATTCTTTACGTAATTACCTTTTATTTCATTCTTTACGTAATTACCTTTTATTTCATTCTTTACGTAATTACCTTTCATTTGAGTCGTTAAACGTTAAGAAAAAATTGTGCAAATCATGCTTTTCATCCGTTTTTGAATTTTTTAAGTGATAAAAGGGGTGAAAACTTCATTGCTGAATATCTCAGTTTCCCCANTCATCCCCTATGGTTTTTTCATTATTCGACAATCTTTGTACTTTCCGGTGGCTTTTTTTGAGACCTTTCGATTGGCATAATTTTTTTAAGGAAATTTAAAATTCTTGTTTTTTCGTGCTCTACACGATGGCACTGGTTTCGTAGGTTACCCGAAGGGGGCACGAATCATCTATACTCGTGGGCATCCTCCTTTATTCGATACTTTAATTATCCAACCCAAGAAGAAGAAAAACCCGCTTTCTTATTCTCATCCTGAAGGTATTATTAAAGACACTATTATTTAATTTAACTCTGTGACGTGGTAAACCCCGCAAACGAATTTTCTCTTTCGTTTTACGGCCTCTTATCCGCGTCACTATAATTTATAATTCTCCAGACCCCGGCCTAGATGTCAGAAGGAGGACCGTTAGATCAACCCAAATCGGGATATTCGATAATGACGGAAAATAAGTCACTTCAAATAGAATTAGAACTCTCTGTTTATTTCGGTCTCCAATTACGAAAATTCCGCCGCGCTATGACACTTCACTNTTCTCTTTCGTTTTACGGCCTCTTATCCGCGTCACTATAATTTATAATTCTCCAGACCCCGGCCTAGATGTCAGAGGGAGGACCGCTAGATCAAGCCAAATCGGGATAATGACGGAAAATAAGTCACTTCAAATACAATTAGAACTCTCTGTTTATTTCGGTCTCCAATTACGAAAATTCCGCCGCGCTATGACACTTCACTGTATCCTTCTCTCTCTCTCTCTCTCTCTCTCTCTCTCTCGCTCTTTCTCTGGCACTCACGGACATTTCGGCGCTCTGTCGCAGTAGATCTACATTTCGCGCCCGCGACACTCTTTCTGAAAATCTCCTCTCGCTGGTCTTCCTCGAACACGTGACTCACTGGTCGGCGATTCCCTCAAATTCCCTTGTCTCCACGTCGATGTTTTTCTCTTGTCAGAATTTAATCTTAGGTTAGTCTTTGAAAGTGTAAAAATCTATTTTACACTTTCAAAGACTAACCTAAGATTAAATTCTGACGTTCCGATTTTTCGTTTTATCGCATAATCTTTATGTACATACATGCAATTCTAGCCTCCAAAATTCTGTGGCTGGTAGGCGAAATCGGGATAACTGTGTATTTCATATATTCAAATAGACCCTTTTGATGTAAAAATGGTAGTAGTTGCTGAAACGTTGTCCTAAAGCTAGAATACACCTAATAGATAAGTCCATAAGTCCGATTTTCAGATTTTGTGCTCGACATAACTACACAAATCCATTTAAAATGGGTTTTTATGTGCTGTTTGTTTCTCTGGGACTTTGTTTTGTTGATTTAGAACAAAATGTTACCGTATAGCGCACTATTTCGTTTGCTCTGATCTTACATGTACGTCTGAATATTAAAATCGTTTTCTCTCGAAAACGCGAAAAGTGGACTTATCTCGTTTTGTTAGCCAGCCACAGAATTAATAATTGTGACAATATGGCAACAATAACGTGCTAAGTTATTTGAATTTTAACTAATAATTTTTCTCCTTATGCAGAGGACTCTTAAGCAATTAAAAAGATTTTTGAACAACTACAAAACCACTACAAAAGATAGCCAGAGTGGCCTTACAGGAAGTGCGCATCATAAATAATTTTTTTTTTTACCAGTGCTCGGAAAGTGCAGTATAACGTAAGAATTTTGCATTGGGTAAATGGCTAATTGTTTACTTTCAGTCTATACAACCTCTACACTCCATTTAATTTCTGCAAGTGCACTTTCCTTGCTCTCATGAAACAAATATGGTGTGTAACAAGTGCGGTCAGTTACCAATAGCGAACTCGTGCCCCATGTCGCACTTGCTGTGTTTCTGTACTTCCCGAGTGCGTGATTGGCTACTTACCACAATCGCTACACAATATACTATTATATTAAAGTAATTATTTAACACGTATAATTGTTTATAAACTTCTTTTTGAAACATCAAGTCTTTGAAACGTATCTGAAGCTTTGGTGTTTCTGCCTCGTGTGTTTCAATCTCTATCGCACATCATTTCAATATATTGTATATTCAAATCCATCTATATACATCTATACACGTTATATTAATTTGCTTTTTTTTCGTTTTTCTGATCCTCTTCGCATTTCCTTCTATACCTTTATATTCCCTTTCAGTTTATACATTTGTTATGTTTTCTATTGATATTTTAATAAAAGTACAATTTAATAATAATGAGCGAGCATCAGCGAGTTTTTTTTTCTAGTGCACTTGTAATTCTTTTGATTTGTTTGCAGATGGTGATCTGGATTTACGTTCATTTAATTCAAATAAACCTAACGCTTCGATGAATAAAGAGGAAGATAAGAACTTGAAAAATGGCAGTGTATTTTAGATTCAGATCCTAGCAAAATCGTATTGCAAAACAAAAATTCGGAGTCTCACACCTCAATCATCGAAAAAAAGAGTACGTATGTATGTGATCAAAATATCACATTAACGTAATATTTGAATTTTCTGTTTTCAATTCTTTCTTACTTCATCTACGGTAATTTTTATCTAATATATATAATTTTTTTTTCAGATGTCAACGTATCTAATTGTGGATTAGATGAAAATGCACCAACTCCTAAACACTTAGCTACATCGACGCAGACCGAAAATAGTACCAATCAACCAAAGAAAGCTTTAAAAAGAAATTACAGCAAAATTCAACGTATGTATTCTACCCCAATATAGCATTAGATCATTTTGAAATATTTTAGTAACGTCGTCATATACCTATAGCATTTAGAAAGAATTTGACAAAGGTACAGGGGAGAAGAAGAGGGCAAAGAAATCTGCTCGGAAAATAAAAACGAATTAGCCCTATTCTCCCCTATTACTTATAGTACTATAGTATATTACGATACGAGTGCGCAAAGTAACTCGCTTCGCTCGTGCGGGATGACCTACGTGTGCACGAGTATCGTACACTATTTTTCCAAAAAAACTGCGCAAAGTTCGTGGACACGGATTTTGAGCACAATGTGTTCTTTTGTCGCAAGCTATTGAGCGCGAGGGGTAATGAATTCTTTTAGCGTGCGGCAGAATGGTTTGTTTGCTTCTGGGAAAGAAATCGTCGTCTCGTGTAACTTTTACGCTCGAGCAAAGCGGGGTGAGGAAAAGGGTACTTTGCGTACTTAGTTAAAGTAATAGTATTTATGGAAACAAATGACAAAATATCAAAATGCTATTTGTGGAATGTTATATTACATTTGATTCAGTGTACATAGAATTGTATTTTACGATTGCATTTTATAAATTTTCAAAGTTGCAATTTCGTATCTGTACAACATTTCATGTAAAATTCTATGTACTTGTTACGAAGTATACTATTGTAGATTACTTTATAAAATAGAAATTATTTAACGTTTTTTAGCAACAGAGTCAACACAAGAAAAGAGCCGATGGTTTCATCAATTTCACGAGCATAGGTGTGCTTATCTGAAAAGAAAAATTTTGAGTTATAATATGAGAAAAGCAAAGGCAGAGGCTTTAGAAGCTGAATTTATACTGCAGCGACTTTACGCTGAAGAGGAAGTAAAATTAAATAAATAAATATTTCTTGTTAAGATATCTTTAACTTTATAAATAAATAGTAATCGATAAAAACAGTGACAATGTGATAATATTATGTTTATAGTTGATTCCTGCAATTCTTAGTTCTCAATCAATTGCTCAAAATGTTGTCCATTCTGTTCAGCGCAAATAAGGGCTCGATTGATAGTTTCTCTGTTTACGTCCTGTAGCATAACAGGGGTGATAGACTGGAAAGCATTAATTATCCTTGTTGTAAACTCTAGCTCACTTTCAATCGGTGTTCTGTAAATTCTCTGGAAAGTAAAGTATTTTTATATAAATTTATAATGCGAAAATTACAAAAGTATCAGTTATTTTTTACACGCAAATACGTTTTGTTATGTAAATTAACGCATACACTCACAATCTATATTATACCTTTAAACTCTAGTTTACCACTAAACACGCATTTTCCTCTCATTTGTAAAAAAATATGGCGTGTGACTAGTGCAGTTAGTTACAAACTAATGCACTCGTTAAGCGATCTACACATTAATTTGCTTATCAAAAAATTTTTTTACAACACGCACAATTTTTGTGTTTTTGACATAAAAATAGGGATTAAAGTAATTGTATATCGACCAGCGGGAAAAATAATCGGCACCCGCTAATAAGGGATATTATTGCCTATCAATACCTATATATATATATATATATATATATTTAGAGTCAAAAATCGAAAATACGTGCATTGTCACAAAAAATATAGCGTGTACCAAGGGCTAATTGGGCCTTTTGCACTCGCGTAGTTGCAGTACTTCAGCTCGTGCTAGCTTGTCTTTCGTCATACTACAAACTTCAAACTTGATCTGAATAAGCCTACTTTACGCCCTTGATACCCAATATACTATATATTTGAGTTTTCCGAACCTTCTAAGCGAGCGTCATTGAGGGAATTTTTATGCTTGCATACTATAATTTATTCATTCACACTGCTAATATTCTTCAAATCAAGTGAGCTAATGTTTGAATAAATAACTGTAATGGATATAATAAAAAAATGTATTGACTTCTTTTATGTATCCCTAAAGGAAAAAATCGCATGGAGTCAAATCCGGAGATCTCGGTGGCCACTCAACTTCCGTCCGATTACTAATTAATCTATTTTCAAACATTAATCGAACAGCATCTAGTGCAAGATTAGATGTGTGAGCTGGATGTCCATCTTGCATAAATACTATTCTCGCTATCTCTTCTTCCGTGAACCCTGCTGTAATTAGCAAATTTGCTAAATCTTCTTCAATGAAACGGGTATACGTTTCTGCTGTTTGATTCCCCTCAATAAAATAGGGACCAACCATACGTTGACGACGAATTTATTTTGATTGCGAACAGAATCAACAGTCCATTTTGGATTTACCTGTAGAAATAATGACAATAATTAGAAATGCAAGAAAAGCTTACGATTGATCATCGTTCAACGCCTATTATAGTATACATTCTGTAACGAGTGCACGACTCTCACTTCGCTCGCTATTTAATGCATGCACTCGCTAGTAATTTTTTTTAATGCACTGTATGCGAAT
The DNA here is from genome assembly GCA_024372645.1 of Trichomalopsis sarcophagae. Taxonomy (NCBI): domain Eukaryota; kingdom Metazoa; phylum Arthropoda; class Insecta; order Hymenoptera; family Pteromalidae; genus Trichomalopsis; species Trichomalopsis sarcophagae. The sequence continues at coordinate 22,496 of QLSS01000720.1, read as the reverse complement.
TTCAATTTCTTGAGCCTGCATAGCATGCGCGAAGTACCTGATTCTAGCACTGAAACTGAAGCATGCGCGGAAAAAAGCGTTTCGCACATGCTTCTGAAGTGAGAGAACCAGCCACACGTATACTATGCAGACGCAAAAAACGAGCTTCTCACCCTCGCTACGCTCGGGCATCAACATTCCCACTGGTTGGGAATCACTTACTTCGCGCACTTGTATCGCAATGTAGTATCAAAGATATACAGTCAAAATTACGGTTTGACACTAGTGCAAAAATATGATTTCACCTTGTTTGATCTTTTTACACTCGCCTCGCTCGTGCGCATTATGTTCACACAAACTTAAGAGTTACGTGTTGCACTTAATAATCCTAAACTTTTAATAATTTTTACCTGTGCCCAATAACGACAATTTTGTGTACACGTCGTCCCATTGCTATGAAAGGAGCATTCGTCTGTATATAAAATATTATTGTTAAACATTGGATCCCGTTCTACATTTCCAATAAGCCAATCACAAAAATTTGAACGCCTTTCATAATCATCTTCGCCCAACGTTTGCACAAGTATCTACAGCAAATTACAAAAGACATAAATTGTTAATAAAATTTATTTAAAAAGATCTGTACGATTGCAAAATTTTCAAACCATTTTATAAGGATGAAATTTGTGTTTTTTTAATATTCTCTGCACTGATGTTTTACTAATACCATGTCTTCGAGATAATTTGCTAATACTCAGGTGTTAATCTTCTCTAATACTGGACATAACTTGCACTTGCATTTCTTCTGTACATACGGTTGCAATTTGTCCTAAAAACAGGCTCTAATTTATTTTATGTAGGTATCATAATATTTTTTTTTCAACGCCGAGAATTAAGTCGTTTGTGTGCATAAATAAACACTTTACGCATGTAGCGACTTTAAACGAACTACGCGCGTTCTTGTTTTCATACTTGTTTCAATTTTAACTTGTTAAGGTTAGTAATTCATACATACGTAGAGATCGCGCACAAAAACGATCGGCCAATTAGAGAATGAATAGAATGATTACCTTGTCGTTTAGCAGAATGAAATGAGCCTGTTGTCTGTAAACGTTGATCCAATGTTCGGAATTCATCTTCGATAACGTTGGATAACGTTCTCGAAACAGTATTACTGGCCTTCGACTATTACATTCACACTGAGCATAAATATGTAGCATATTGCGCATTTCTAAGTTAGTCCACTTTCGGTCCATTGTTTACACTCTTTCTTGATTACGTCTGGATACATTAATAACGATAGGTTATTACGCTTGTATACGCGCCGTTGCTTAGCAACATAATCACAAAATCTGATACTTGCGATTAGATAAATTATAATAAATATTATCTGTTTTGGGAAAGAATTTTAACTCAGCTCGCTTTCGAGAATAGCTCCAAGGTTGCACCTGAATTTGTTGGAAATAATATACTTTTCTTGGGGTCAATAGTTGGTTTCAAATTAAAAATTTACTTTTGCTCCACTCTAATTAAATAATATTTAATCTTATTTTTTAAATTTTATTACTTTCATCAAACAAATATTCGATGTTATCACCGAACTTGAACACTCGGCGTAAAAATTTGCTAATAAAAAAAGTTACCCCCGATCTAAGACGAGATATTGGTCCGAGACGAGATTGTTTGCTTCCTCCTAGAAGAAGCTTTGTAATAATAAAATTTTCCACTGCACCGGGAAAATAATAAGATCAAATTTGCAGTCCGAGTTATTTTAATGTGCGCGGTTGATGTACGTAGCCAATTATTCAATAAAATATTTCATTAAAGGAATATTCGATGTTATTGTCGACCCTGAAAAACCGACGTGTAGTAAAATTTTTGATAAAAAAGTTATTACTTAAGTTATTACTTAAGTTACAACTTAAGTTAAAACTTCAATTAAAGTAAAAAAAATTTAAGTAATAACTTAAGTAATTACTGAAGTAATAACTCGAAAAATTACAAAAATTTTAAGTATTAACTCAAGTTATAACTTGAGTAATAACTTAAGTAGTAAGTCGTCTTTAAATAATGATTAGTAATTACTTAAGTTGTAACTTAAGGGGATTGCCATCCTCTCCGCGAGGAGAGTTCTGGGAGACCCGGTATATATATATATATATATATACCATGAATCCATATATACTGAAACATCTTTTTATATTAAACAATGGAACTATCTTAAAAAATACGTACTTAAGTAATTTGCATGAAAATGGCAAATTCAAAAACATTTTTTGTAATTTATTGGAAGATTTTGTTTACATTATTTATGTAATATGTTCAAAAGCGCATCTTATTAGTTTTCTGTTTTCTTTTATTTTAGTTACAAGACAACTAAGTCTGAATTACTAATATTAATTGTAAGTCACAATAGCTTTTGTATTAGTTAAAAGATGAATAAGTCTGTGAACTGAGTATTAACTCACAATAGTTTATAAAGTTATATTTTATAGTTACGTTGTTTAAAATAATAAAGCTTTAAACAATGTGCCAAAGAATCATTGCAAACAAAGGCAAAAGAAAAGTAAATTATTTGTGATTTAACATTTCTCATTTAATTATGATATATCTTTAAAGCGTTTCTTATTTATTTTCTAGTTTACTTTTGTATTTTCTTTTTTTTTTATAAAAAGACTGAAAATAAGTCTGTGAGTCGGTGATATGAATATTCACATAAGTCTGTAAAGTGTGAAATTTACAATGTATTTACATTGAACAACAGTTTATACTTCAACCAATGTTGAATTTTTATTTTCATAATAAAATATTTAAATTATAATATTAATTTTATTCCTGCATACTCCATTTTATATTAATAATTTACAGTTTTACAAAATTTCAGTTATATTTTTTAATAGGTTATTAGATACTAATTCAAACGGATTTAATCTAATTAAAATAAAAAAAAATTGATTTAATTGTATTGTCACGTGTGAATACTCACACGTGGATAGCGTTGCTAGTTATAATGCAATCGATGCATAAGTCGCCAAATCCGCGCATAGCAACAGCTCGGACTCACCCCGAATCCCGTTTCTTTCGACTCAGCATAACCTCCCTTCCACGATTTCGGATAACCGCGCGGGTAGGAATCACGCCACCCGGGGATTCTATAAAAGGGGGTGCATGCCGACGCTCGCCCCGATTCCGCCACCCACGATCCAGCATTAGACAGGTAGTTTTGACTGGGAGACGACAGATTGAGCGCGCATCCTCCGAGATCACCTTAAACACGCGTTCTCTCTTTCATACAATTAATTCATTGTGAGTCACGATTAATAAATAGACACATTCACCGATAATCTCTCGTGTTCTTTCATTACCCCGATAATTTCGCAGCAACCGTGAGCTTAACACCTCACGGAGAACAAAACTATCGACCCTCACACGTAACATTTTCTGGTGCTAAGTGTGGGGTTTTGTTCGCAAATTATACGGGCGTATTTCAACACGCGATAGAACTAGATTACTCGGTTACCATTCCAATCCAATAGACAGGAAGGAAGGATGAACTTTGCCTGGGTACTCATCATGGCAGCCACCTTAAGGTAAGTCAAGTAAATATTAATAGAAACTAACAATTATACCCTGGGATTAACACCAGTGAGAACTCTTCCAATTCGGATAACTAACAACTAACTTAAACCGCTCCGAAGTATAAAAAAAAAAATTCCGTGGTCTTAGATACCGTGACAAAATACGAAACATGGCAGAATCAAATCCGTCTAAACACAATCCCTCACTACGACGGAAATCCAGACATGCTTGCACTATTCTGTCGCGCAGTTCGCGACGTGCTTCATGAATTCGGCCCGGACTCCGAACGCTGGGTACTCAACTCGTTGGCAACGAAGTTTCGGGGACGCGCTGCTGACGGCTACACTTCGCGCCTGACGCAATACGACACCGTGGAGCGGTTGCTAGCCGATTTAACTACGCAGTACAGCGGCGTTGGCGGAGCGGACAAAGTCTTAGCTGACCTTAAAGTAATTCTCCAATACGCAGGAGAAAGTGCCGGAGACTACGGACTACGCTTTCAAACATTGCACAACCGATTGTTAAACATCTATGACGCGATCCGCGACATGCGCAACTGGGAGAGAGCTACTTATAAAAATAACGCCGATAAGGAGGCCCTCGAACAATTTTTATTCGGTCTAAACGGGGAATTACAACACCAAGTTCGTTCAAAAAACCTACTATGTTTCAGAGAAGCCAATACAGAGGCCGTACCATTCGAACACCCTGCTAGCGCGCGCCGCGCATACAGTCAGCAACCGGATCCAATTCGCGAAGACAGCAATAAAATTCCGTCGTGGGTAGCCGAGCTTATGAAAATCGCAAAGGCAGCATACGAACCGAAGGCCACGCCAACAGCCAGCGAAGCCGTCAGGTACACTACGGGTATGAGCGTTTGTAACAATTGTCGGCAACAGGGCCACTTAGAGAAAGACTGCAAGGAAAGGAAATGTCGATATTGTAACATACCGGGCCACACCTACGTTGAATGCTTCTCGTTAGAAAACGCGATAAATAACGGACGTCTCAGTAAAGAAAAACTTGAAGAGCTAGCGTCAGCACCCGTTACCGCTGCTCAACCAGTAGTATATACTCCCTTCCTCATACCCACCCCAGCCCCGATGCCGTACGTCGTACCTGCACCGCAAGCAAACAACGGGACGCAAAATAATAGCACTCCCCAAGAAAATAACGGAAAACAAAACGGCGCTTATCGGAAGAACAACGTGCGCAGATATTCAGGGGAACGTAACGGAGGGGACAATAGAAACTATAACAACGATAATGGGTACAATAATCGAGACAATGACAGGAATTATAGCAATAATAATAGGTACAATAACGACAGAGACGACAATCGAAACTATAATCGGCGCGAAAACGGGGGATACGACAACAGGCGTAATGATCGTGGGTTTGAAAATCGTCGATACAACCGGGATTTTGATAATCGACGAAACGACAGAGGATTTGACAATAGGCGCAACGACGGTAGAGGCAACAATAATAGCACTCGCTACAATGATTAGAACAACGGCAATCGTAACAATGACCGTAACAGACAAGATAACAGAAATGCCAGAAATCAGTCCGGAGATTCTTTAAACTACCAGGATGCTCGTTACCAGTCGGGGGTATCGAGCAATCAATAAGCAACA
>QLSS01000720.1:5119-17288 GCA_024372645.1 Trichomalopsis sarcophagae | reverse complement strand
AGGATGCTCGTTACCAGTCGGGGGTATCGAGCAATCAATAAGCAACAGAACACCGAATCCGAAACCGAAGCAAACACAAGAAAATAAAGTAGAGGGGCCAATCAATAAAAAGCAAGAGAAAATTGAAGATTCAAAAAAGCAAATAAAAGAGATAGCCGTACAATTTAATAAGTTAAAAGAACAGTCGAAACAGGAAAAAGAAGCCAATGTGCAGGAGAAGGTTAATAATTGAAAGTACTTAATAAGATTTACTACAGCGGGGCGTAAACCACCGATCGTAGAGCTTGCGAGCGAAAAGTTAGAAGGAAGGAAAGCACGTTTCTATGCGGATAGCGGAGCCGATGTTACGTTGATTAAAGCGAGTAATGTCACTGATATGACAATAATTGATAAACAATATGTAATTGCCATTAATGGAGTTACGCCAGGCGAGTGCCTAAGCCTAGGTAGGACAAATATGAGTTTAGAGGGACTAGAGTGCGACGTGCACGTGGTCCCTGACGAATTTCCCATTGATACCGATGGAATCTTAGGATGGGGCGTGCTTTCAAAATACGGTGGAAAGGTCAATGCTGCAGACAGATGTATAGAATTTGGACAGACGATTATACCATTTACTCAAGACGAAAGATTTATTATACCAGCACGTACGAGACAAGTAATTTACGCAAGAGCAAGCGATAAATCAGAGCAAGTAGGATTTGCCCCTTTACAAAATTTAGGAGAAGGATTATACTTTGGAAATTTTATTAGTATCAACCAAGAAGGTAAAATACATGCCTTATGCGTTAACACTACAGAATATGAGGTAGAGTTAAATCCACCAGAGGTAACACTGGAAGCCTGCGAAGCCATTAAGGAGGGAGGAGAAGAATTTAACCTAGAAGAAGGCGAACCTGGAGATACCGTCAATATACTGTCAATATTTTCTAACGAAAGCAAGAGTAGGGCCGAAAGAATTTTTGAACTTCTTGATCCAGAGACACTTAAGGATTTAACAGAGGAAGAAATAACTCATATTAAGGAAATCATCTGGGAGAATCCACACATCTTTGGGCTACCTGGAGAAAAACTTAAGGCAACAACACTGGTGTCACACAAGATACCTACTATTACAAATGTTCCAGTACAATCGAAAGGATACCGACCAAGTCAGGAGGAGAAAGAGGAGTTAGGGCGCCAGATAAAACAACTGCTAAAGGACGACATAATCCGACCAACAGATTCACCCTACAGCTCTCCTACATACGTGATACCAAAAAAAGCCGCAGCAGATGGTACAAAAAGATGGCGACTAGTAACAGATTTTAGAAAGCTGAACGAAGTAACGGTAGGAAATAGCTACCCGATACCCAACACAGCAGATATTATTGACAGCGTCGCCTCAGCTAGGTACATAACCGCCATTGACTTGATCACCGGATTCTACCAGATACCAATGGATCCCGCAGACGCCCACAAAACAGCCTTTACTGTACCATTCGGCCATTACTGCTACAAGCGTTTAGGCATGGGACTCAAAGGCGCTCCTTCAACATTTCAGTCCCTGATGGACTTAGCACTTGCAGGCCTACAAGGGACAGAATTGTATGTCTATTTAGATGATATAATCGTTTTTGCTAAGAATCTTGAAGAGCACGGTAAAAAGTTCCGTCGCTTGATGAAGAGACTAGACTACGCTAACTTGACTATCGAGCCCATGAAGTGCCAATTCCTACAGCGAGAGGCACACTTTTTAGGACATATTGCTGGAGGTGGAAAAATCCGAGCAGATCCTAAGAAAATAAAAGCAGTAAATAAATTTCCAATACCAATAAACGCCAAGAAAGCCAAACAATTCTTAGGACTCGCAGGTTACTACAGGCGCTTTATAAAAGACTTCGCGAAATCAGCAGCAATTCTATCTAGACTGTTGAGGAAAAACGAGCCCTTTGTGTGGAAAGAAGAGCATCAGCAAGCCTTTGACCAACTACGAACGTCATTGTGCGAGGAACCAGTGATGAAGGCACCAGACTTGACTATGCCCTTCTTAGTAATAACCGACTCATCTGATTACGCCATAGGGGCCATTTTAAGTCAAGGACAGTTAGGCCGCGACCAGCCCTGCGCTTATGCATCACGAGTCCTCAAGGGAGCAGAGCTAAGATATTCCACCTACGACAGGGAGCTACTAGCGGTCGTGTTCGCAAAAGATCAATTTAGACACTACCTCGCAGGACGCAAATTCACGGTAGTAACAGATCACGAGCCCCTGAAACATTTTTTCACCACCAAAAAACCGGATCTAAGATTCAACAGATTAAAAGCAGAGCTCAGAGGCTATGAATTTGATATACTGTATAGACCCGGAGCTCGCAACGGGAACGCAGATGCACTCTCTAGAAACCCTATCCTCGACGAAGGAGAAGAAAATCCAGAAAGGCCAAAATCAGAATTGTTTGAGTTGGCAGATAAACAAGAGCACGACGCTACGATATTACGGTTTAAAACAACAAGGAAAAGAGGCAAATCAAAAAGGCTCCCTGAATCGGCCGATACTGCAGACAGAGAGAGGATATCGACAGAATCCGAAAACTCGGGAAACCCAAGAGAAAGAAAAAGACGAGTCATAGTTTACACCGAGAGCACAGATCCAAACAGCTCCTCAGACGACGAATGGCAACCCAAAACTGGAACAAGAGTTGGCAAAAAGAGAGTCTATAAGAAGGTCACGGCGAGAAAACCGGGAAAATATACCCTACATGCTACAAATTACCCGACGCACGTGAAACATCCGAGCCGATTCTCAGTCAGGCGGACCCGAACAAGGTCTTGAGAAAACTCCGCAAGGAAGAAAATATGAGACTCGGAGTACAAGCCGCAAGCACACCACAAATTCAGGGAACGAACTACAACGAGGACCCTAAAAGGCCAGTACGAAAACAGACCCTTAACAGAAGCCCGCCAAAATTTCACAGAAATGACATGGAAATCAGCGAAGAAAGCAACAGTAGCTTAGGAAGCGACGCCGAAGATGAACCCTTAAGAGCTAATCAAGGAGAGCGAGAACAAGAGTTAGAAAGTTCACACAACCTCAGGGAAAAAGAGCATTCACTGGATCGCCACAACTTATCACAGCCACTAACACCGAGGCGAATACCAAACGGTAGCAACAGCCATGAAACATCAATGCCAATTCCTCAGAAAACGAATAGCGAGGCGAGCAACGTAGGCCCCAGCAATAAACCAACGAGCGCAGAATCACCAATAGCGAACCTCCGACAGACATTGTTCGGCAAGGGAAATAAATTTCGAACCCGCCTCACCGTAGACTTAGAGGAGATAAGTAGACAAGATAAGTCGGGAGTCCTAATCAAAATATGGGAAAACGGAGCGCAAAGTGGCAACGAGATGCCCGACGGAATGAGAGACAACAAGAGAAATCCAAGCACAGAGACACCATACGAAAGTATAGACTCCCCACAGCCGACACTAACCACGCACGTTGAACCCTTGCCTGAAAGTAACGCTTCAGACGCATCCATGAGAGACATCAATGTAAGCCTCCATAACAAGAAAAAACACGACAATACTAATCCCATAATGGGACCGATCGAACAGCGGCAACTAAGGGCACGTCACCCAGGGCTCAGCCAGCTCCGACACCACACACGGGAACTGACTCAGATGCAATGGCCCGACGGTATTACGTGTACTCACAGCGTGAAGATTGCGCAGAGCCATCCAAACGGTTGACGCATGAGAGAAACATTCCCATGGAACCACCGGGAAACTGCCTGTTCAATTCGATAATAAAAATCTTAAATCTGCAAATGACACCAAGCCAACTGAGATACAAACTCTTGTGCAGCCCACATGTGGAAACCTGCGATGATCCGGAAGAAGCACGACGCATCTTGCTATCAGAAGTTGAATACGGAGACGCAGATTGCATATACATATTCTCGAGGGAGTTCGGATATAACGTGTGTGTACACTTCCAAGCAAATAGTCGAAACAATTACTGTCACTTCGATCTAAACGAAGGCAAGGAATTTATACACTTACATCTAGCGGGCAATCACTTCACTCCGTACGTCATAACAGAAGACGAATCCGACGAAGAATCAGAATCAGAATCAGAACAGGAAGAACAACCCACTAACTTACAAAGAAACCCGCACGTAAGAGAAGCTATGGCACGCTACTTAATAGCCGAAGCGCGACCAGAACAAGATTCACCAGAGTGGAAAAGAGACCCTAATGATAAGGAGCTATTCATTGGAGTACAGAGCCTGAACGACCACCCGTTCGCGCATAAATGCAACCTAGCCTATATTTTAGCAGAAGACATGATCCTCAACACTCATTTCCGACAAGGAGCACACTTCATGAACCGAGTGATGGAAGAATTCGCACGTATATTCAGAGTCAATAAATAATCAACAACAGCATACTATCCCCAATCCAACGGCGGAATAGAACGAATGCATCATACACTTAAAGAGTACATCAAGATGTATATCAAGGACAACGATAATTGGGATGAAGTAGTACCATTAGCACAGCACGCGTATAACTCCACGGAACACGATGGACTAGGATACTCACCACACGAATTAGTATTTGGCCGACGGGCACGCACACCGTCAAGCTTCCCACCACGAGAGCACTTGCAAACGTACGACGACTATCTTGCTGACACAGCAGAAGCTTACGCTCAACTTAGAACAATGGCAGCGATGAATCTAGTACAATCAAAACACCGCTCGAAACACTATTACGACAGAAAATTAAACGTGCAACACTTTAGAGAAGGAGAAATGGTATATGTTCTCAAAGAGCCCAAAGTCGGCCAATTTAAACCCGAATATAAGGGTAGTAAACTTAAATAAACTTAAACGACATATACCGGAAATTTAACGGAGAAGGGTACTAATATAAGTATAGAATAAAAAAAAAAAAGAAAACAAAAAGAAATGGCAACAAAAAACGTGTAACTGCAGGTAAAGGGTACAAGCCAGGAAAATTATAAATAAAAAATATAAAATCACTATATAAGAATAGCAAGATAAATAAATACAATACCGGAAACGTTTAAATTATACAAGAATAACATTTAACAAACAATTGCATTAAATCATTAACGAATAAACGGTAAGAAAAGCTCGAACATCTAGCGACCCCCGGACGCCGCATAAAATAAAGAAACATTCGATCGAACATCTAGCGATCGCCGCGCGCAACAAGGCTCGAGCAGCTCAGAAAAACAAGTATAGGAAAATTATACTAATATAAATCAATAAATAAACAAGACTTAACAAGAAAACTAGTAGGAGATGACGCTTGGATCAAGACTAGGGTTTAAATAAACAACCACTGGAAGTCCCAGTAAAACCATATATATTAATCACATACAGATCACAAGAATCCAAAGCATTGTAAACACATCACCACGGAAAAACGGGATAACGATCGTCGTAATCCTCGGAAGCGCGCCAGTCGATAGATCGACGGGTCCCAGGCGAAAGAGGCCGCGGACGATAAGAACAGGAGTCACTATGACTAGACCAGGCATCAGCAGCTGTCACCTCAGGGCAACCCAAGTGATGATGGCGGCAAGGGAAACGCATTCTGGACCCGATTCCTTGAAGTAGACGGTTCCTCCAGACTGGAGCAGATCCCCGACACACAGGGCAAACCCTACAGCGGGATAGGCAGCTATCACACACGGCGTGACTGTTATCGCACTGCCGAAAGTTCGGATAGATAAAATCGTCACAGATGGGACAAGTGAACAAATCACGAAGCAGGGCACCTGCTTCGTCAGAGTTTTCAGCCGGAGGAGCCGGGGAAGTCGACTGAGCGACAGCTAGCCTTTGACCGCCGGACTCAGAAACTGCAACGCCTCCGGAAACATCATCCGAAACACCGTCCTCATCCGAATCCAGGAATAGGTTCCCCAATAGATCGTCCGGCACAGAAGAAGTGGGGCTGGAAGGCTCCTGAGCCAAAGACTGATCGCCCCAGGGCGACGCAGGCGGTGTGATACCGACCCAAGTATCAACTGGATCTGGGGCAGGCCGCACAGGGACTAACACCCTACCAGGCTCATAAGGAATTCGGGAGCTTGGTCGAACCTGCAATCAGGAAAGGGAATACATATATACATACAAAAGAAAACAAGTAAGAGAAACACAAAATGGAAGCTAACTCACATAACATCGATAAAAAAAAAAAAAAAATATAATGCATAAAAGACGCGTCAGAAGAGACTGTCAGAATCACTATCTGTAACAATCCGACGAGAATTTACAGGACGCACCGCCGACTCAGAAGAAGTATCTAATACAGGCGAAGGCGACCCACGGACGAGAGTATTCACGGGAGAAAAGGGGCAGCACCTAGCGTGACTAGTCCATTCATCGGGCTTTAGAAATTGTCGGCAGCCCAGATACTGATACCGACAAGCATGCGGCTGCTCACCAGCCAGAGATTCCAACACTAAGTTTCGCACATTGCCACGCGGACCGCGGCAGATAGCACATACCGTAGTATTATCCCGACAAAAACTACATACCGAATGACCATTTAAGCATTGATAAATAGGCGTGAACATGTAATCACAACAAATCGGACAGGGCACTAATACGGGACCGGAATCATTCGAAACCGATAACTGGGAAGACGGACGCTCGTCTACCTCGGTACTACGCGATGACGAATCACTCGATAGCATAGAGAAGGGAAAGGTGAACGAATCATTAGCGGAATTAACCTCAACCACGGATCGCTCAGGCGGCGCACTGAGCACCGACGGCGATAAACAAGGTAAAGCATCCCGAGATAAAGTTACACGTGAAGGTACCGCGCGGGAGACCTCAAACGACGGTACGGAGCCAAAAGACGGGAGCAAGGCGCCGGCGGACGGAAACACCGACTAGTAATTCTCCGAATTCACACGCGTAACGTTAAAAGTACTGTCTTAGATTACGGGACGAGAGACAGGTAAATCCGCGGAAAAATACCCGGTACAAGCAGGAGCACTATAATCGAAGTCGCTCCCAACAACCGGCGCTGGAACTGCCTCGGGAGCAGAAACCGGAGCGCTATTATACCAATAACCGGCCCACCCTGATATGTTCCCTTGCATCGAATCCGACCCACCGTTGCAAACAGACGAAGCGACCAAATTGCGAGTAGTAGCGCGCGGACACACGACGGATGTATGAGGCACCTCGGTACCGGAGCGCTCCTCGCTATCCCCAACCGGAAAGGAAGGCGGATAGGTGCTCGTTATTGGGGGCAATGGTGCGGAAGGATAGGACACTGCAGAAGGATAATACGGGAATTGGAATAGGCCCTGCACGACCCGACCTGACAGACTCGAGCTCGGCAACGTCGTCTCGGCAGAACTGCGGCTAGGCGTCTGACTATGCCCAGGAGGTCCCGCACGCGTCACATGGAGAAAAGACTATCAAACATATTACAAGAAAAAATAAGGGAAACAGCACACGGACGAATAACGGAATCAACAAGCAACTAACGGAATAACAAATCAAAATAAAATTACTACTCACTTGCGCACTAGGCAAAACGACGGAAATGGGCCTAGTCGGAGGTAGACTGCGCCGAAATACACGAGAGCCAGATGAAGAAACAGATCCCGAAGGCCGACGGCAACCACGACCAGCCGCTCGACTTGACGTAGAAGAGGAGTCAGGCGCAACAGGTGCCCCTCCGATAGCACCTCGACCTCAACCAGACTGAAGGCGCGCTAAACGCCGCCCTCAGAGAGGCTCCGAGACGCCAAGGGATGGTGTATCCACGGTAGAATTGTAACCCCTGACAAGGTCCATCGACGCCGAGGAGTGCAGATACTCCTGAACAGACCGGAGAAACAGCATGTCCTCGATCATCTGATCAAGGGTGACAGTCGGAGCCTCAACTCGAGCCAAGACGCGATCCACAGTGACCCTCATACGAGACGGAAGAAGAGGCGAGGACGCTCGTACTTCGCCAACCGGGAAAGATCGCCTAGGGTAAGAGCGCCTAAAGGCACGAGGTCCGGATCCAGACCCACACGAGCCAGATGAAGCCATCTTTCCTTCTCTCCTCTGGGAACATCAGAGAAATATGTAAGGGTAGAACGCAGCTTCCAAGAAAATATGACCACAAAGAGCACTTAATAATGAATACTTACCAATAAATTCACAAGGAGACAGAGCAACAGCACGAGGCACCAAGAGCACTCGAAGAAAATCAAGCAAACGGACAACAAAACAGACGGACAGCAATTCAGCTAGCAGTGAGGTAGAAAGGAGCTAGCACGACCAATTTATACAAATAAGCAAAGATTCCCCTAATAGCAATCTCGCACAAACTCTGTCAGTGGGGATAGACGAAAAAATGCCGAGACAGCATCAGCACTCAGTCCGGAAGGCAAGGTGCGACGGCAGGCGGTGCAGCGCGCGACGAATGTCGGGAACAACAACGCGAACGCATACAAAATATTACGAACGATATTACGATACAATTATTTAACCGCGGGACAATTACAATTCTTTAACTATGCAAAGCCTAATTTAGTTATCGCAGAAACGGCGAAAAGAACATTTACGGTATCCATAAGATTAACAATAAAGGGTCATTCGCAACGTAAAAAAAAAGAAAAATAGGGATAATACTACGAGGAATAATTAAGCAAGCAACATTCACAAAAAAAATTTTTTTTACAAAATCAGAATTACGGCAAATACGAAAGTTAGCGTAGAATAAAGCCAATAAAAGGAGAACACAATATAATAAAAGAGCACGGAAGGAAATTAGCAAAAGACGACAAGAAAATTTCGCCAACCGGACGAACGGCAGAATGAAATAAGAACCCCATCACCTCACCGCTATAGCAGCCAAGGTCGAGAAGGGAACACTAGCCGAATCAGCAGATACTCATCGAAGGAGAAAACTACGATTCAAAAAATTTTTACTGACACTACGATATTCAAAAATGCGTACATATAAAATAGGATTCGTTATACTTGGAATCCCGACAATTCTTGGTACGATATAAACCAGAAGCAGCAAAAGGAAGCTGAGGGAATCAATGCAACAAAGGAAAAGAGACAGGGATATCAGTAACAATGTAAACATATCTCGAGGCTCTACCGAACGCCTCAAGTAAAGCTATTCATTTTTATTTATAAGGCACTAAGAAAATAATAGGGAATCCCCCTATCCTCAATAAGTATACAAGTAAAGTCGGTTAGCTATACAATTACAACTAGGATCCTTGGCACATACAAAAAATGTAGCTATTAATTAAACAACAAAATAAAGTTTACAATATCAGGAATAATAGTAGTAACAAAAAAATTACAACACATATATCACCTTCGATTACAAACGTAGAAAAGGACAGAATTCATAACGGGACACGGAATCAATGTATCTCTATACGACATTCTCTACGATCGTACATTTCGAATACACTCACTTTTACGCTTCACCCCATCAATCGCACTCATACAAACGCACACATAATTAACATAAGCGATCAATCAACGCAAACGGAGCAAACCAGCTCGAGAAAGGAACACGCTACGATTTAGAACAAATCCTCTCGTGTTTGCTCATGTTCGACGCTGACTTTAAGTCCCCACACCAACGGCACGCCTTTTTCGGTGTACCTCCGGGCGCATGGGCGATCCGGTGGTGGCGCATCAAATGACATTTTTGTTTATATATCTTGGGACACAAGGAACAGGCATGATGCTTGGAACTGCCGTAAAAGTCGCACTCCACTTGCGCATGTGCCCGCATATGTGGCAACAAAGAAGTGGTGAAAGGGCACCCGTCGGTAGGACAAACATGCCTCCGGAAAAGCCGATCCCTCACGACAGCCGCCACGGTGGGATTGGAAGGGACGTAACCCACAGCATTAGAAGGACAACGGCAGGTGAAGAACCGATCAGCACCAGCATTCCACCTAGGGCCCCCGACATTCACGGCCTCGGCAACGCTGATGCCTAAGTTGATCACCTGGTGATATATACCCGGCCCTACGTAGACAAGGTCCCCGGGCCGCTGCGTGATGATCTGATGCGGAATGTTGCGAGCCTGAAGATACTCGGACGTAATGCAGATATTCTTATGATTAGCCGGAATCGGACAACCTTCCAGTTAGTCAGAAACATTATCGCGACCTAGAAGCCTCAAGCGGCCAATAGAATCCCCTAGAGCCACCGTCAAATCATAGAAACTCCGGGGATGCACTAGGAGCCACACCTTCCCCGAGCCCACTTCGCCAAACCGAATCACATTGGCGCTGTCAAGGTAGTTGTCCTCCACATGTAAGTCAGTCAGAGCATACCGCCCCGACACGTACACCCAGGGTTCATTAACCCCGAACGCAGCTAGGGCTTCAGGATTTCGGGCAGGATGATGGTGCCACGGCAACTCGCAGAGACGAGAAGTAATTCCCACCGACGCTGGAATAGCATTCTGCCAGTAAACAGGAGAAAGACGACCCGAAGCGACGTCGCGGATGCACTGGTCGAAGAAGGCGCGCGTGTCAGCCAACGAACAGAGATCCAGCGCACCTGTGCGAAAAGGAACCTAACAGAAAGGAAAGGAGAAACCAAAGAAATAGTATAAAAAAAGGGGTAAAATGACATACTAACGACAAGAGTAGTAAAAGGCTTACCCTCATTCTCTTAAACAGATCCTCAGGAGACCCAACTAGAGCAGCCTCATCCCTCATTTTCGGATTCAGAAAGAAATCCGGCTCTTGAGTGCACAACAAACGTTGCTCAGAGAAGGCGGGCTGCCCCGCTAAACAAATTTTCGCGAACTCAGCACACATGTTGCGGTAGCGATTGCTCCGTCGGACGTCACGAAACTAAAAGAATAAAAAAAAAAGAAAAAAAGAAATTTTTTCAGTAAACACAAGACAGGCCAACAAAAGAGAACAAACGAGACAGTAATACAAAAAAAAACACCCAAATTAAACATAAATAACTTACGCAACACCAAGCCAGTCCGAACAAAATCGGCGGCAGACCGCTACCGGACAGATAAAGCTGTTGAAAAACACACAAGGATAAACGTACACATGAAATTACACTAGGGTCTCAAGGAATGCTATGCAGACCTCAAACACAAACTACACCTTTTGTGTCAAAATAATAACTCGTAAAAAAAAAAAAAAAAAAA
Organism: Trichomalopsis sarcophagae; assembly: GCA_024372645.1. Taxonomy (NCBI): domain Eukaryota; kingdom Metazoa; phylum Arthropoda; class Insecta; order Hymenoptera; family Pteromalidae; genus Trichomalopsis; species Trichomalopsis sarcophagae. The sequence goes on along the minus strand of QLSS01000720.1, from coordinate 6,098 downwards.
TTAATCTAATATAACCATTTTTAATAATTCCAATGATTCTAACATATTCAACAGTACGGTTATAAACCAACAAAAGAAAATTATTATTAACGAATTCCGATACTCTTGATGTAGGAATTTTATAACACTCACAAATCATAACGCCACCGCATCACATTCTTCTACCCATCTTCATACAATAGTTCGAAACACGAGACAATAAATAGCTCAATCTATCATATTTCCGCACTAGAGGGGGGATCGTTACGCGGATCTGCACAAAAAAAACGAAAGCAGGACCGTCATTAATCACGCATATACACACATAAAGCGGGAAACTCAACACTCGAACAAAACAAAAAAATTAAACTAATGCTTGAACTCCGGGGAGATAATACACTAAAAAATGTCATAAACAAATACTTACAGCATACACGCAGGGATCACTTTCAACGGCCGTACGAGCCTGCATAAGCCGCATCGCATCATCTAAATTAGCCATCTCGCGAAACCTCACAAAATCGGCACTAAAGTCAACCATTTTTACAAAAAAAAGAGGGACCACAAAAGGATAGAAAAGCTCGAAAATTAATAGGATTACTGAATACAAACGAGAGCACGTGGCGACGAAGTAAGGAAGAACAAATAAACGCATGCAGAGCACACGAAGGAGATATCAGTAGCAGCGTACCACATGGCCGAACACGCAAAAAAGACGCCACGCAACATATATAGATATACTCCCAACGATCCCGTACCGCAGTATATATAGATATACAGTACACGATCCCGTACTGCATTATGCGCGAAAAGACGTCACGCAACATATATAGATATACTGCCAACGATCCCGTACCTCCGCGGTATATATAGATATACAAAAAAAAGATGCCACACACACACATGAAAAATTAAATTTTTCCAGAAGACCCTGCAAGTAAAATAAAGTCAACACAACCCTTCTACACGTGTTAACAAATGTTTTAAGCACCCACACAAG
>QLSS01000719.1:28832-39166 GCA_024372645.1 Trichomalopsis sarcophagae | reverse complement strand
AAAGACGTCAACTAAATTTTGTTATTAAGGATGTTTAAACATTTTTTTCAATTTTTTTTAGTCGGTTTAAACATTTTTATTATAAAATTATGCCAAAAAATATATGTTTTCAACAACTAAAAAATAGAGGATGCTACCCTTACTCTTCAAATCACCATGAAATACTTGCTCTTTTTGTAAGAAATAACCTCCAATTTGTTTCATTGAAAAATTTTAATTTTAAGCCGAGATATTTAAAAAAAAACGCTTTTTGGGGGTTAACTTTAGGGGAGGTTTTTACCCCTTAAAAGTGAAAATTAGCCGATAAAAAAATACGTGTCTCTTATTTTTTCATGTTCTACAACATATATGAAAATCATCAAAATCGTTGGGGTTGGGTACCTTTCCTTGTTAGTATAAGAGGGATGCTTCGTTGTCCGCAGTATTCAACAATATCATTTACCTCCCTTGGTGGGAACTTTTCCTGAGAGTCGTATGGGAAGTAGCCAGAGGTCACCACCACCTCCCTCTGAGATCGTTTTTCCACGGGATGGCCAGGGGCATATGCTTGTGTGCATCTTAGCCATGCGCCTGACCATTGCGGCTGAGGCGCTTTCGCTATGATGCAAATTTATCTGTGTAAACGCTATCTCGTCACTAGCCACGGTGATTAGGACAAGACGGTGTTGCTTTGTTCGCGCTGCCCCCGGGAACCCTCATCCATCCTGACGGTAATCCGGCCCAGGCCCCAGTGCAGCTAAAAATTGCGCTGCGGAAGCAGCCTGACGGAGGTCTGGAGTATGCTCAGCACCAGGAAGGTTCCACAGTCTGACCCCTTCCTGTTTTTGGCGCTCAGCATCCTCCACCTATTGACCAACAGGTCCGGATGCCTGTGGCTCAGTCGGCTCAGAACCACTTCCGGCTCAAGCCTGTTTCCAGGCACGCGGAGAGTGGCTGTTCGGGGCTTCCTGGGCTCACTCATCCCGACTATGAGGAGTTTTGCGCCTTTCCAAGGTCTTAGCTGGGGGTGACCTCCTCCAGCCAGTCCCTCGAGAAGGTATTGCTAGCTACCACGACGATTGACCCCATTTACACAAAGGAGTCGTTGAACTCGGGCCACGGTCCATTGGGGATCTTATCGATCTCTGCCTGGACCGCCTCGCTGACGAGTGCTAACTAATGATGCGTTAGCTCCTCGTCAGGATATCCCTCGCACATGATCGCCCTCGCGAGGGGATTCACCATCCTCGCAGCCATAATTTCAGGCTCCACGCTGGGCCATTTGCTGGCAGCCTGATTCGCAGGCGAAGTCAAGTCGGCGCCCTTGCGTCGTTCAACGCCTAGAACCCTCTCGTCTACGCCCGCGGACCAGGACGTCAGGCTCTGAGGGAGAGAGAAAGGCACAGATCCAGAGCTAGGACTTGTAGTATCCCTTGCTCCAGGAGCCCCCGCCTCCCTCTTCCATTTTTTCGGTCACAACTTCAGAAATCGAAGCCCTTCAATTACTAGATCTGTCTGAGGGTTCTGTGAGACCCTCCCCGGCGAGATCTGTGTCGGATACAACAGCAGTGCGCGTCCTCCCCCATACTGACCTGCCCGCCCCGAAACAGCTCCGGGTTCCCCGAAGATTCCCCGGAGCTTCTACCCGCTGTGACCTCTGTTGGGTTTGCGGAGAGTCCCCTGTTACGTCCTGAACACCGATTTAAAATTATATAAATTATTATTATAAATGGCGCACCAATATAGCCCAGTGGATAGGCTCTATATTTTAATAAATCCGCGTTTTGAGAATGATTAATATTTATAGTAGTTTTGACCAACCTTTCGTTGACACTGGATAACTGCTCGCTCTTATACTGTGTTAAGAAAGTGCTAATGTAAAAGGAGTTTTCGCATAAATAACTTTAAGAACACAAATTTTAATAGGAAATAATGATTTTATTCAGCTACTACGTGATCTTTATGTATTTTAGATATGATCAAAATTTTCAACAATTGGATATAATGTAATATAATATGAGATTTGCGTTATATCGACGTTTAGGTTTTATAATATTTCTCACCGATTGTCGGACCGGCACGATACGGAGTTCGTGACCGACGACGAAAAACTGTCGAATAAAGCCGTGCAAGGCATATTTAAAACTTCGCATCCTTTCCCAATTTCAATCATTTGTTTCGCAAGGTACAAAAGCGATTATTTTGCATTTTGCAAACGCTACGCTGACACACTGTAACCGCTTTGACTGCAATGAATGCTTAACAGTTTAATTTAGGCCATATCTTGTTATAATAATGGGTATACGTTGTACGACGTAACACCCCAACAATTGAGGCTCCAGCAGGATCACTATTTAGGTTTTTGCTGGTGCTAGGTACCCCGGTAATCCATCGGGTCAGAGTGTTGTAGGCAGTGTTGCCCTTCACACTCTTTCCCTCCGGTTTCGCGGTAGGGTGCTCCGCCTCTGGTTGACCTCATCTAAATTTTTTGAATTTTGTTCCATAAGTCCCACATGTAGCTAGAAAAAAAAGGTCAGCCACTACAGAGCTCCGCATGTGGCAGTAAGGTTAGATACTCCGAGATTTTGCCAGGTTTTTCCGAGGCATCGCTTGCGACCGACTAGTTCCCCAGCGGTCAACTAGTCCCATCAGCACGATGGCTCATACCTTGGGCTTAGGGGTTGGATGAAATAGATCGGAGAGAGGCCCGACAGCAGTGCTCGTTTTACGGGGATGCTGCCAAGAAGGCTACTCTTGAGCACGAGAGGCGGTATCCCGCATCAGCCAAATTTCGCCGTCACGCCAGGACGACCCGAGTTCGGGACGTCACCCTCCCGTTACCGGAGTCGAAGCGACTGCGAAGACTAGCCGAACAAGCCCCACACTAAGCCCTAAAAAGCAAGCACTCGACAAGGTGGCACCCCCGGTGGAGGAATTGCAGGTGATGGACCTCTGGTGAAACCGGTTTAACACATTGAATGTGAGGATCGCAACGAATTAATCCCAGATAAGGCGTCGACCTTGGTTTAAAAATAGTTTTATTGTGTGAGATTTAATGAAACTTAACTATACGTGAATCTTTCAGTTTAGAATCATCAAGTATCGAACGCTTTTCCAGATCATTCAAACAAAATTCTTATTCTTTATTTGCAATTTTGTTTTTCTAATATAAATAGGGCACAGAGCACTTTTCGTGGGGCGCGAATGCCAAATAGGGGCGCGAACGCCAAGTAGGTGCGCGAACGCCGAATAGGGGCGCGAACTCCAAACAGGGGCGTGAACGGCCATAAAGTGCTTTGTATCAATTTTTAAAAAATGTGCAAAAACAGGTCAATTGAGTTTGTGCCAACGCTGGCTGGCATATTAATGCCATACATAAAATCTTAAAATAATTAAAAATATTAATAAAAAATAAAAATTTGAAACAGGAATTAATAAGAAATACGTACCTACTAATAAAGTAGGCTTTAAGAATACAATTTTGGAACTGCCGCTGTGAATAAAATGTAATGAAAATATTTTAATTCAACGATCTTAATAATAAAGTAATAAAAAGGTCTCTTTGATCCAAAATAAATCAAAATTTATTAATATATTTGACTCAAGAACTAAATTATAATATACACGATTTATTATGGTAACAATAACAATAAATTCTTTAGAATGACTTTGAAAATCTAATCCCATACAAACAAAACAAGTCACTGCTTATTCTTACAACGAAAGTCTAAACAGTAGAAAGATAGCAAAAATAATGATTGCAATTATGTATTATTAAAATCTTATGGTATGTCTCAATTGAAGTGGATCCTCGACGTTCTACAAAGTTTTAGTAACGATTTCCGACACTTTTTTAAAAAACACTTTCTTAATCAAGAGCTTGTAACAAAAAATTATTAATAATTAGAGAATAATAGAAGAATTATTTTAAACACACACCGAGAGTAACCGTTCAAAGAGATCCATCCAGCCCGAATACTTGAACCGTAAAAATCTGGACATACAGAAAGTACTTCATAGCGTACCAACCGATCGAGATATCCTGTTCTAACCACCGAAATAGAATTCCTTGAAAAAAAAACACAACTGTGTGGGCCCGGTGGATCGCCCAGAAAGTGCACAAAGGGGCCCATTATCTAGCCCGATTACGCGACTTGGAAAAATTTTGATATCCAGAAAATCCATCTGTTCGGGTTCTGCAGAGTCGTTTACTTAATTTTGAATTTCGCGCCGTAGCACGGCGAGCGTTGCCGCTGTGGGCCTCTGCTGTTTGCGCGGGCTCTGGCGCGCGGGAGCACGTGTCGTTCAGTTCTGACAGCTCCTCTCGAGTTATCAATCGTCTCTGCGAATTTCTTTTGTTTGCGCCTAGCGAATAATCCTGTATTAACTGCGTGCGAATCGAGTCGTTATTAACGTCCTTTTCAGGACGATCAACTTTCCTTTTTGTAATTCCGTGCGTCGCGTGTGTCAGTGCAATTTTGCGTGCGGTGTGCTGTTTGAGTGTCTTCTTCGAGTGTTGGGACTTCGGCCACGTGCGAGTTTCCTCGACGTGCCGATCTCCATCCGGCGATCGCTACCTACGCGGCAGGGCTGAAAAGGTCTGCCCGTGGTCCAGGATTGGTTTCCTCGAGACGTCGAGGCGTCCTGCGACCGAGGAAGGTGCATCCCATCCACGTGCGGCCAGGGCTTTACGTCGCGCCGTCCACGTCCTGTTTGCGATTCAGGTAGGAGAGCTCTCCAGCGTGCGTAAAGGTACCTTGCGGTGATAGTGTAATTTAAGTGCGTTTCTTTATCTCTCTCTTTTATTATTGGTTTATTAGAGTCTCTTTCCTGTTCTGCGTCAATTGTAATTGCGTTTCTTTCTCTCTTTTTGATCTAATTTAGAGTCTCTTTTCAATTGTAAAATTTCTTTGTTGATTAAAATAAATCAGTCGCTTGCCCCGGCTTTTCTCTCTTATTCGCGAGAGTTTTTACGCTGAGGCAAGTCGTCTTTTTCCCGCGAAATTTGTGTACATCGATTTATTCACCCAACCTTCCCTCACATTAATTTTATTATACTATAATCCTTTTTGAAAAAAAAATAATTACGGCTAAACGAGTGATGGAAGTTTACAAATACTTGAAGAAAATGTCTGAAAGTTCCGTGCATGAAAGATTTCTACTTACAGGAAATTTGAATGAGTTTCAAAAGAAGAAAAACATAATTACAAAGAATTTTTAAAATTGTTATTTGTCGTTTAATAAGTGTTTCAAAAAATATTGTAATAATCATGTTAAAATAAACAAATATACCTTATATAGATCAAATAAATAAATATATTACTATTAACTAGAGGAAGCTTTGTAATAGTAAAATTTTGAGTTTCTTCAAAACTTCTAGAAAATACTTTTTAGTGTGTTAGAAGTTCAAATCAAGTGTTTTTGGAAAATGTCCGTATGAATGTGTGTGTGTGATGTGTGTGTGGGTGTGTGTGTATCTGTATGTATGTATACTGTAATATTCCTGGAACTACCTTGTCAATATCAATAAAATTTGACATATATATTTTTCGATACTGAATTCGGGATAAACAGTTATTTTTTAATTTCTTAACTATATTTCTTATGGACATTTTTGATTTTTAAAAAATATTATTTTGCGTTTTTCCCAATTATCCCATTGTGACAAACAATTCAGCTATAATATATAAATAAAATTACCTACTTTTCCTCGTTTGGTGCTCGGGATTGACCGCTTTGTTCGGTAGATAAAATGAAAAAGGCAATTTTTTTTTGAAAGGTGATTTTTTTTTTAAATTCATATCTCTGAAACTAAACGTCATAACCTCACGAAAAAAATTATGTCAATGGGTCACGTGTCAAAATATACCCCATTGAAATTTCAAGTGATCTGACTACTTATTTTTTCAGTAATAAATCGAAAACTGAAAAAAATGAGTTTTTTTGGACCTCGATTACGGACGCAAAAAAGCCTTATTGCACTTGAGATTTCGGGAACAAGTAGATATTTTATGTCTTTTTGCTATGTTCATTGCACAGATTTCAAACCCCTATGGTTTGTAAAATGTCTAGGTTTCAATTTTGTTTTGAAAATTTTTTGATTTCTTATATCTCTAACAATGAAGTCAAATGCTTCAAAATTTTATTTGGTGATTCACTATAAAAAAAAGCTATCTGCTGCTGAAATTTTAAATAAATTCGTTGAGTGGTTTTCAAGTAAAAAACTAAAATGTGAAAATCGTTTTCTTGAAAATTGCGCGAGCGATCTATCTAATGAATAACCTGCTGTTTTGATGGCTAGGTTGGTTAGGAACACATGTAAATATGCGTGAATTTCTGTGCAAAAAAATTGACGACAGTGTTCGTATTCTATAATAAGAAAACAGAGGGGTCTGCAAACTTTTGGACAATAAACTATCCAAAACTTGTATTAAATTGTGTATCAAAAATCGCCTCATACATTAGCAAGCAGATATATAGATTTATTAAAACAATATTTTATTTATTGGACTTATAAATTTAGTTGGAGGAAGCTACGTGCCAATGAATTGGCAGTGTTTTTTTTTTGATACTACATGAAACTTTACTTTTTTAGAATCACATTTAATAAGTTTCATTGGATTAAAGTGTAACCAATTAAAATTTCAATTTCTGCGATTGTTTCATCTGAATAGACAATTTGATAGAAGCTTGAAGATCCTTTGGTTTGCTGCGTATCCAACCTATTAGATTCTCAATAACTTCCATTCTGTTAAGGGAATGTGAGAACAAGAGCTTCAAAACCTTACGTAGAACCTTAGTAATTGGGACAAAGATCCTGAACAAACAAAAAAATATTACAAAAATGGAATGATATTTTGGCTGTCGAGAGTTGCTGGAGATGATGCTAATTATTTACCAGACTGTATATACACACACAGAGGAATAGTATATAAAATTTCAGATCTAATCAACCAATCGATTTAAGAATTTTGCATTTTGTATGAATTTTTTTGGTTAAAAAGTTATTTTCTTTAACCAAAAACTTTCCTTACTATACCTCTGTATGTATTCCATGGCATATCCACAGTCTAATTACTTATTAGATCGCAGAAGTAACTTTTTGGTATTAATTTATATGCATTCGAGCGACTTTTTAGAGCAAAAACCAACTCTTGATGTCTGAAAAATTTTCGAACTGTACGCACATCGCTATTATTTGACAAAGGAAGACCTACGGCATTTATGAATTTAAGCTTGAACGAAAAAGAGTAGACAGATTTGAAATTATTATACAAATTAAAACACAACGTTTTTATTAGATTATTGGGTAAGTTAAGTTCATGAAAACCTTGGACAAAGATAGACAAACCTCAAAGTTTTAAAAAGTTTCGAAAATTTCTAAAAAAGTGAACAATTTCAATAAATGCTTGTAAACAATTATTGTATTTGCGAAAACAATTTTAAATTTAGTAAAAAGTTATAAATTGTGAACATTTAAAAATGTTCGAAAGGGGCATTTTTGCAAACATCGGGAAATTTTTCTAGAAAATCGATGTTGACAGTTTGAGTTGTGCTAGATTTCGCGGTAAATGCGCGAGTTGTGCTAGTCTTCGCGGAAAATTTTGGGTTATGCTAGTCTAGCGTGCTTAAAATGAGTTGTGCTACTTATAACCGGAAATTTGAACAATGCTACTCTTCGTAGGGAGCGACGATATGCCTATAAAAATGCACGTCGTGGAGAGTGGGAACAGATAGCCCGTGATCGAGAACGTTTCCAAATGAGGATTGAGTGAGCTGATAAAATTATTACGGTTGTACTTTTCAAAAAACTCGATAAAATGGTTGTAAAAAATAATATTGTTCACAATGATGGTTTTTCTCAATAAAAGTATTTTTCTTTTTAATGTGTCTATTAAACATTACTTAATCCTTTATACCAAACCTAATCATCATACATGTATATATTGCTACCTCCTCAAGAGGAAGCTTTGTAATAGTAAAATTTTCAGTTTTGCTAATACTTCGTGGAAACGCATTTGGAGGTGTTTGGAGTACGAATCATACGTTTTTAGAAAATGTCCGTGCGGATGGCTGTGTGTGTGTGTGTATGTATGTTTGTGTGTATGTACGTATACCGCCATAATTTTGGAACCATGCAACGGATCGTAATAAAATTTGACATGCATATATTTTTTCTAATTCTGAATTTAGGTCCTTTTTTGTTTTATGATTCTGACCATTTTATGGCCATATTATAGCCATTTTTCTATTTTTGAAAAAATATTTTTGCTTTTTTATAATGATATGATTTATACAATATATTCAACAATAGTGTATCTAAAAGAACATAAATTTGTCTACTTTTTCCCGCAAGATTTTCTAGATTGACTGATCTGTTCATTTTTATGATATAAAAGGTAATTTTTCGATAAACATATATAACTCAAAAAATAAATAGTTAAATGTTTTGAAAAAATTCATGACAATAAAAAACAACAATATCTACTAGTTTTAAAAATTTTAAGCAATTTTGGTAACTAGTTTTTGAGATAAAAATCAAAAACTAAAAAAATGGTTTTTTTATGTCGTACGATTACGGGAGTAAAAAGGTTTAAATTGAGTTGAAATTTTAGGAAAAGATTGATCTTTTGATCACTTCGGCTAGGTTCTTTTTGTAGCTTATGAAATCTTTTAGTTTAAAAGATATTAAGATTCAAATTCTTCAACTCTCACCCTGTATACTCTGTGTGACTGGACATTATTATTTTTGTTAAGCCGTATAATTTGATAATTAAAGCTTAGTATATTTTGAGAGCTTTCATGGTTTTATAAAATGTCTGTGCAAATGGTTTTGTCTGTGGGTGCGTGTGTGCGTGCGTGCATGCGAGCGTACGTATACTGTTATAATTCTGGAACTACGTGATCGATCGTAATAAGATTGGACGTGCATATATGTTTTCTGATTCTGAATTCCAGTAAATTTTCTTTCAAGATTTGGACTATTTTATGGCCATTTTTCGATTTTTGAAAAAATATTTTTGATTTTTATTGTGATATGATTTATACAATATATTCAACAATAGTGTACCTAAAAGACTGCTACCCACAAGGTTGGAATATTTTCCCCCTTCTCCGACGTCCACGTCGACTATGATAATTCCGCGATTATATCAATAAGGTATAACGTAGCCCTATAGGAAGTTATTCCCATTATATGCGTCTAGGAGACTTCGAGGTAGTGCGTAAAAGCTCTTCGAGGGCAGTTGCTTTACCAGGTTGGCTATACATTGTCATTGACGTGAGTCAAATAACGAATAATCCACAGCTAGTTGATGCACAAAAATGCATGCACCAAAATGCATCATACCTCCCACTCATGAAAAAATATTAAGTGCAACTCGTGTGGCGTTAGCACAATCTAATATTACATTTAAAACAATATCAAAAAACGGAAAAGGAGGAAGCTAAGTGCCAAATACTTGGCAGCGGTTTTTTTATATTAAGTACTTATTTCACCTGCTGTAATTGTAGATGCCGCTATGGTACGTCGAAAGTGACTGATTGAGTATTCCACCATTGCCTATCTAATTAGTTGTACTTATCTAAGTATTAGTATAATCGCGCGAGGTTCCATGTAAAGGGTAAAGTATAGCAACGGGCATGTGATTGTGTCAGTAGTTATTATAGATACACGATGGGAACATCCATTTACCTCAATGCTGTGCGGTCTAACATGATGTGGTAAAAAGGTGTTTGTAAAAAAGTTCTTAAAAGATCTCGAGCGTATGTGTGATACCTGAATCGAACGCATTATTATCTACTACCCAGAGTGGCAGGCAGGTTATGAGGATCTTCAAGGAAAGAACGTGGAATTTCGTAAGGGCTTGCACCAGACTAGTGACTACGCTAATGATTCTCGTCCTAAACTTGTAATCGTTGATGATTTAATGCGTAAATCATCGTCCAATGGTAGGATAACCGACATTTCCTCGATGGCATCCCATCATCACTCTGTGAAATAAGCAATTTCACGGTCAATTACTGACCAAGTTAAATATAGGTCAGCGTCTTCCCGTCGGATGGAAGAAAGTTCAGAGGCAGGTATAAGTAACAGGACAATAGGTCGCAATAGAAGAAGGGAAATCCCTTTGAGAGAAATAGAGAGAGAGAGACGGGGAAAGCGGACGACGGATATATAAAAGAAATAAATTAAAATCACGCGCGGATAGAATCATACAATATTTAAATCAATGATTAAATATTATTAAATTATTATTTCAAAAAAGAAGCGAATTCTTATAAAAATCGGGTCAAAAGAATAAGAATGCAAGAGAGAGAGAGAGTACGCGAGCAAGGAAGCACGCATACTCACC
>QLSS01000719.1:6829-23265 GCA_024372645.1 Trichomalopsis sarcophagae | reverse complement strand
AGAGAGAGAGAGAGAGAGAGAGAGAGAGAGAGAGAGAGAGAGAGAGAAAGAGAGAGAGAGAGAGAGAGAGAGAGAGAGAGAGAGAGAGAAGGAGAGAGAGAGAGAGAGAGAGAGAGAAGGAGAGAGAGAGAGAAGAGAAGGAGATCACACTGGCCGCGCGGCGACCGACGGGAACCGAGTCAAGCGCGTACGTTTGACGCAAGAGAGAGAGAGAGAGAGAGAGAGAGCCAGCCGTCAACAGACTGGACCTAGGCCTGAGGTCTGCCGTCTGCTGCACGAGTGCGACTCGTGCGTGAACGCGCCAACATAAGCCCTGCGTGGCTACATTGTGCGCGGGAGGCATCATTGCCACCGCGTTGTAGGGAAGGGCTGGGGAAAATACAAGAGCAATAAACTGTTAACCATTGTGTGATTATTTGCCCCTCTCCCTAGTGTTCTCCCAAAAGTGGCGATCGCGCCAAATCCTACGTTAAAGAAAAATCCTAGCGCATGCGAGGCTCTAGGTGTTGCGCACCTGTGTTGGGAGGCACATCGTTGCACGATATTATCTCTTATCACCGGTATACGTATCGCGTGAAGTTATTTATTGGTCATATATGTCACAGCTTTACAGCGAACGCCATTAAAATTGGCTTGACAGTTACCATTGGCAGCCAACTGCCAGAAATCGGGTCCACCAGCCTACTTCACAGCGAACGCCAATAAAATTAGGTTGATAGTTACATTGGTAGCCAACTCCTAGAAATCGGGTCCACCAGCCAACTTCACAGCCAACGCTAATGGAATTGGGTCTACCGATGAAGGTTATGGGCACATTGCGGCAATAGGAAAATCATTTGACAGCATATTTATTCACGACAAAAGTTATCGATTCTTGACACATAATATCATGGGCTTACTAACACTGCAGTTACTATCACCATATATACCCATTTTATATGTATTACGGAGCAGCGCCTCTGAAGCCTACTGCGTTAATTATCGCGACGAAAACTATAACGAAAACATTCTCATTTTTACCCATTTTGATGCATCCCCTTCAAAGCCTACTGCATCAATGATCAAAACGCAATAAATTAAAAAAAAATTCACTTTTGCGTTCCTCGGTGCAGCGCCTCTAAAGCATACTGCATCGTTCATCGCAACCCAAAAACTTTCAGAAATATTTTTGCTTCTAACAATCTCAACGCAGCGACTCCAAAGCATATTGCAGAAACGAAGGCGGTACTTACTAATCCAACACATTAACCGTTTTTCACGTATCTTGCCACATAAGTAAAGACGATAGTCGCTATCAGGAATATATTCCCATTTTTCACGTATTCCGGAGCAGCGCCTCTGAAGCCTACTCCATCAATGATCGCGACGGGAACTAAATCAGTAACATCCTTATTTTTTACCTATTTTAATGCAGAGACTCTAAAGTCTACTGCATCGATGATCTAACCGCAAACATTAAAAAGAAATCACTATTGTGGTCCTCGATGCAGCGAGATGCTCGATGCATAAGAAATATTTCGAAGTACTGCTTAACGGACAGTGTACAACTAAAATTTATTAAAATAGTATGGATCTGGAATTTCATAGGTTAATATTTCACCAGCATCTCCAATTGACGATCTCAACCGATCTGATAAACTGGGCGATACAGCTTGTCTTCTTGGCGATTGCCTACTTCGTTCGTTGAACCGCAAAGACAGGGTCGATGGTGAAGACTAAGTCGAAGCAGGTGACTGGGGTGAAGTGGGTGTGCGGGGTAACCCACGCAAATGGAGTAGTAGCTTGAAGAATTATCTTTTTGTAAACTTGAAGGACTCTTTTTATGTAATTTTCATTAAATAATGACTTTAGTTTTTTAAGAGATTAATTGTAATTCACAGAAACTTATATTTTTGGAAACAAAATGAAGTTAGTAAAAGACATCAAAAGTTACCGCGATTAACGTAACTTTTTAATCTTATAGTGTAATGTTACTTAATTTGAGTTACCAATTGTTAAAATCATTATTAAAAAAATAAGTATTTGCAAAAATTTTCATCGTTAACTGGCCAATGAAAGCAGTCCTAAAAAATTTGCATTTGTATGAACAGCCAATATGTACCAAAGTTATGTTTTTGTAACACATGTACGATTTTCGCGTTTTCTTTTGTCCTAAAATTAGTGACAAAAGTAGTCGTTTTTCGACCAGCGGGCGCTTAAGTACTTAGTGCGCCACAAAAAATATGGTGTGTTATAAAAAGTCCACTTTTCGCCCTTCGTACACAATATACTATTTTATTCGTACTTGAATTTCATTCTAAACCGATTAATATTTTTAATGCTCCATTGCTTAGTTGATACAACGACCCTATGTGTGATAAGATGAGCTTAAATTAAATTGTGCAACATTCAGTATTAACGCATGTTGTAACTTATAAAAACAAATTTAAGAAAGTAGTACTTGAGTAAACACTACATTTGTAAGTGGTTAATACGATATTAATTGTAAATTTTTTATTGATTCACCTCCTATTGTTGCTCAGGCGATTCGGATCCGTCGGGCGAAGATACATGTAGTACGTCATGCATTCGTTAGGGCATCACAGGCGGTAAATCACTTCCAGGAGGTTCATATACTGCAGATGGCAGATCAATTCCCGGAAGATTTGCTGGCTCATTTACTTGTATACCTGCAAGTGGCAGATCATCCTCAAAATTATCATCTGCTGCAGGAGCCAAAATAGCTTTCAGAATATCAGCTGCCGGTACATCTGCTGATGGTAAATAATTCTCCAGAGGATGATCTGCTGCAATTAGAGAAACAGCTTCTGCTGCATCAATGTCTTCTCCGCGACCTTCTCCGCGGCCTCTTCCGCGTACTCTTCTACGACCTTTTCCGCGACCTTTTCCGCGACCTCTTCCACGACCTCTGCCGCGCTCCCCTTCACGTCCACTTCTTCTGGGTAGCAACTGTCTCTCTTCGACTGGCAAAGCCTCTTCAGCTGCTGCAGCCTCCACATCTGCATCCATAGCTTCAGATGGTGGGTGTTTATCACCTTGCAAAACATTTACGGGGTTTAGTGCAGCTTCAATTGCATTAGCGCGAAAAAGACCTCTTCCTCCAACTCGGTTGCTACCTCTTTCGCGGCCACGTCCTCTGGCCCGTGCTCCTCTTCCATTACGTACGAGAATAGAAGCTTCTACTTCTGTTTAAAAAAATTAAATTATTAAATAAATTCAAAGTTCTCTTTATAATAGGAATTATATCTTCCTTACAAATCTCTGATATGTACAGGTTTGCATGTGTGTGTGTGTGTGTGTGTCTCCATACATGGATGATTCGCTATAACTTGCACATTTTGGATTAGAACCTTCAAAACATTTATACATTCAGAAAAAACTTTGCTGTTAAAAAAAAATTAATAAATGCAATCGGCAGAAGCTTAAAACGTAACTATAATGTAGATCAGAAATATAAATTTTGTGACATGTCCTAAATGCTAATTTGGATATAAAACGGTACGGTGTACAAAAGTAATTATAAGGTTCATTAAAAAAATTAAAAAGGTTTATTAAAAAAATGACTGGGTGTACTTTATAAAATATAACATTATGACAACACTTTTTTATAGTTTCATAATTGAAAAGGGCTATTTATTATTAAAACAGTGAGCTTATCTTGTGCCCATTAATTAGTAACAAAATGTTGATTACTACGCTTTTGATATTGAGAAATTTACTAGTATCACTTATAGGTGAATTCTCAAAAGATAGTTAGGTTACGATTTACCAAGAGTAACTACAGGTACTCAATTAGAGCTTTGGTCATTAAGAATTGCTCGAGAGAAAGCTAGTTTTTATTACAAAGGTGAAAATAAAGCCTGATAGGTCAGTTTTGTATCAGTATTATGTTGCTTTTTTATGATTATAGATTATAAAGTATATTACGTTTTTGTACTAATATAAATTTCATATCAGTTGATTAGACTGCACATCATACAAGTAAGTGATCGCTGCAATGTCATTTCTGATTTTGCCTCAGATTCTTAGTCGGTACAGCTATTTAAAATAACTTAAAATAAACTTATAACACGAATATAAAATTATAAGGCACTTGCGTACTGCGGTCATGCCTAAAAATTGATGACTCAGACCCTTTTGAGAACATAAACTACACTCTAAACCTAAAGTTGAAAATATGGAAATGAAAAGATCAAAGCCTACATTTTGAACTTTATCCTACTTGAAAAAAGAGAGGAATCATCATGCTATTCGTTCTCTGATTGGTCGTCGATTGGCTAATAAGAATACAGGATAGATGACGGGACGCGCGTGATAGTTTGTATCTAACCTATAAAAATGTTTAATACAAAGAAGAACGTGCGAAGCGCTCATTGATCTTACTAGTGAATATTAACAAGTGATTGATATCCTCAAAATGATAGCATTACAATTAAGTGTAAATCTGTACAATTGACTTGCATAAAGGTTAAAGTACATCAATTAATTCTCTGTGAGGATATCATTTACATTTAAATACTTATGAAGTTTAAAATGTAGGCTTTAATCTTATTACTTCCTGATTATCAACTTTAGTTTTAGAGTGATAGATGGTTTACTTAATCGAAATCAAGATAAGCTTTGAAAAAAAATTTGCATTTCACTTCAACGCTATAGAATGTATTAAAGCGAGCTCACTTTCGTTCATTCATTAAATTTATAGTAGGAGTTAAATTTAATGCGCGCTTCGTGAGCTTAATTTTCTTGAAGTTACAATTAGTTCAAAATGAAAACGCTTTATTAAAGGCTTTACAACATCTGGTCATCTCTTTTTTAAGAGAGGAAAAAAATTTATAGGTAATACGTACTTCTGTATAGTTGTCATTGTTTATAAATACATATAGTATAGAAACAATATTTTCTTCAAAGCATATTTTTATTTCATTGAAGTGCAAATTCATCCGTGCAAACATAAGTATGATTTTTCTTATTTGCTATACATAATAATATTCATACAAATATATCTGATAATTAATTAACGTTCATAAACAATTAGTTTCACATGCTACTAACCAATGTCTCCCTCCGCTACAAAGCCACGAATTCCTCGTCCTATCAAATCGTATATGATAACTTGCGCATTATCCTCATTCTCTGGCAGAACGTTATTTTCATCGACTACAAATACATCGATATAATTAAAGGTAAATACAAAATTTATAATATATTATATGTATTTAGAAAAATGGGGAGGTGAGTTGTAGCATGTATGTATACAGAGTCGAAAATTCTGAGCTCTAGAAAGTGATGCAATAATTTAGGCCCAGCCTTAATGTATTTCTATATTTTTGTTTCATTTATTAAAAAAAAAAAAAAAAAAA
The DNA here is from genome assembly GCA_024372645.1 of Trichomalopsis sarcophagae. NCBI lineage: Eukaryota > Metazoa > Arthropoda > Insecta > Hymenoptera > Pteromalidae > Trichomalopsis > Trichomalopsis sarcophagae. The sequence goes on along the minus strand of QLSS01000719.1, from coordinate 17,905 downwards.
AAAATACTTCATCCTTGCAAATTTTACTTCTACCCCGCTGATTTTACGCTACTTAAAACTACTTGAAAATTTGGTATTTTCATTTGCTTTCCAGGCACAGAAATGATTATTTTATGAACGCATTAATACAATTTTTTCAAATTTTATTCATCTTACCTTCTGGAAAAAAGCGGCTTCGTCGTTGTCTGACTACAATGTCTTGGTAATCTGATAAATCAATTCTAAAATCATATTTAGTTGTTGTCATTTTTAGGCACGACCGCGACACGGAAGTGCCTTATAGTTTCGTGTGCGAAAAATGTGTGAAATGCGATGAAATTTTAGGAGAAGTCTCCTTTTGCAAAAGCTAAAAAACTATTTTTTTTATCCCAAAACTCTACGTCGTTATGAAATGCGGGCACAATTTGTTCGATTTTTAAGCGTTTTTTAAATAAAAATTTTCCTGTGATGCGATTATCTCGGAAAGACTTTAATCAATCGGGATAAAAATTTGTGTGCGAACTCCCCTCGTTATACTTAGCTGGCAGATTTATTTTCGGCTTGATCCTGCACGTACACGCAGAATGCGGTCACCTTAAAAAGTCGCTACAAACGGAATTTTAGCTCTAAGTCAAATTCTAAGCATTCTACAACAAAAAGTTGAAAAAAAAAGTTATAGCTAAAAACCAATTATTTGCCATAAAACATTACGGATTTACGTTTTACATGAAAATGCTAAACATAAAAGTTGTAGACATATTTAAAATACAACTTTTAACCGTGGCAAAAAAATTTTTTAAACACTTTTTGACATAGACAACCCTAAAAGCGATTTTTTGATGCATAAATTCAATAATAATTTCGGTGCAACATGCCCCATCCAACCCAATTATTTTCAGCAATTTTCCTATATTATTAAAAGCTGAAAGTTATATTTTGGCCTTTATCGTATACATATATACAAAATTAAACCACTTCCTTAATTAAATTTAAAAAAAATGCACAATTTAGGAAATACCTAATCGCCGAATACAATCCGTGTAACTTGGCATCCTATAACGACGTACGCAATATTAATTAAATCTTTTAAGCTGAATCAGTACAATTCACCGTCAAAATTCAAGTGTATATAAACTCAATAAAGAAAATTGCTTAGATTGAAAAAAAGCTATGAGTAGCTTACTACATCCCTCCAAACTATCCTAAGTACCTAAACAATTAATTTTCTAATATTCTAATTGAAATCCTACAAACGGAATATCATCCTTCTGTTTACTTCCTCTTGAAAACTGCGATACAAAAGTGTTGTATCATTTATCTGAAATTACAATAGAATAAAATTAAAATAAGGTCTATTTTAAGAATATCTACAAACAAAAATAAATAATTGATACAAATACAAATAAGTTACTAATTTTCCAGTAGTTTTGATGATAGTGTTGATGACCGCCAGAAGAATACCAATCAGAACTTTGACAACAATATTGAAAAAAACAGGATAATACTGTATAAGCACCGACAGGCATTACGAACGCGAAGCGCGAGCATCAGCGGTCGTGGCTTATGTGCAAAACGCGAAGCGATGCAAGGCGGAAAGCCAACGTAGCCGTAAGGCCGCGCGTGGCGCGCTAGTTTACTCTTTATTTTCTACTTCTGACTTGTCAAGAAGATAGATACATTGTAAATCTAGTAGAAGTCACTATTACTTTTAGCAGGCTGCAATTTGTGATTTTCATTTTTGCAGTTATCGCACAAGTAGTTTCCAGATGAATGTTGGGATTTTAGAAAATATATTTTATTATAAAAAGAAACGACAAAGATAATGAATTGTAGCCCTTTAAGGCATTTTATATTTGGTTGTAAAAAGACGAATATTAAAACTGTTTTATGTTTGACACAGTGTACCTGACATCGATTAATAATTCAATCATTTTCTTAAACAATTCAAGATAAATAAAATTTAAAATTCTCTTATGCTTATAAAATGATTTCGGTGCTTGCGGATGTTCTTTGTATGGGGTTTTATTATGCTCTGGTAAAATTTATTGAATTTTTTGATATTGCACCTGTAAGTATAACTGTACGTGTTCCAGAAAAAAATTTCTTTAAAAACCATGGTCAAGTTGAACTTGGCGAATCTGAAGCTCAAGGATTAGGATTCAAGATTGAGGTATCATTGAGTGTGGTCAGCTAGCAGCTATCAAGGCATGCAGAAAAGTTGGCGTCTAGAGCCATGCTTTGGAAAACAACAGAAAAGCAGTGGTTACTTTTCGTGCTCTTGGACTTGGACACGTTGCTCTATCAACATTTTGTGGGTTGATCGATTGCTTGAAACCCATGGCTCAGTCTGCATATGATATAATCAACGAACAATTTAATGAAGTATGTGAGAAAGTTGCTAAGGACTCTATGAAGACTACAGTGATAGAAAAAAAAGCCGCTTCAGAGACTGGAGCAGCCAGATCAAACACTTGGAGGTTAGACTGATAATTTTTTGCAGTTTCAACTTGAAGATTCTACACAGTGACCAAAAGAAAAGATGAGTATAAAGTATTCTTATTATCAAAGATAAAATAACCTTTTTATCACATTTTTTAGAACAATTCATAAAATGCCTTTTTTGGTTGCAGGTAAGAAAAGCCGTACAGAACCCAAATGTACGAGTGAATATACCTCCTAATTGCTGAGAGTCAATATTTATGTGTGTGTAACATAGAAAACTTGGTCCCAAAGGATTTGGTAAGAACTAATTTAAGTTACACTTTCAACAATTTTTATAAACTTTAAACTTCATTTTCTCTAAATGTTATTTTTATTGATTACAGCTCACTGTCTGTAGGATTCGAAGTGAACGCATGCTTCTTTTGGGCTCAAACTCAAGGATACGTTGTACACTTGTAGTTCTAGTATGAATGCAGGGATTTTGATTTGCATGTTTAAAAAATGTTTTCTACACAAAAAGTGTCAGAATAAGCAAAAAAAAAAATAAATAAATAAATAAATAAATAAATAAATAAATAAAAAGGAAAAAATGCTGTTTTTTCATCGTCAAATCATTTCTAAACTTTCAATTTAAAATCTCTGCATTCATACCAAAACTACAAGTGTACAAAGTATCCTTTTTAAGTTTGAGCCCAAAAGAACCATTCGTACACTTGGAATCCTAAGGACAGTGAAAAAGTTCACAAATTCTTGCACCAAGTGCCATAATGGGCCAGCATGATAAAATTACAGGTATTAATGCTAATTATATCTATAAAAAATTTCTAATGATTTACTTAAAATTTATGAATTTTTCTCAGAGTTCTTTTTTTCAGGGTTTAAAGGTGTTGTGTCCCCTAAATACAGTTTCGTATTGCGTGTAAACCTAGATTTTAAGATAACGGGAACAAAGATTTGCACATTTAAAATGTAACATTGTTCAAAGATATTGATATTAACATCATAAAGTATATCATTATTTTAAGTGTACTAGGTTGCATTCAAGGTAAGAATTTTCAGATTTAGCGTTTTTAGATATTAGCTCTAGCGTCGCTATTAACCAACTACATTCCTTGATTCATCAGAACCAAGCAATCCACTTTCGGCTTCAAATTTGCGGTATTTTAAAGTGCATTAATACAGTAATGCTTCTTACTACAGTTATTATGAAAAATAAAAATAAAATTAATTTGCAATTGTTAATAATTATTATATAAATAACTTTAATTGAAAGTTTTCAAAGAAATGGTATTGCAAATTCTATTATTGTTAAGTATTTTAAACCAATCTTGCGAAATTAAACAAAATCCAAATTTTTAAGATTACAAACGTATAAATATTTAATTTTATGATGAAAAAGTTATAATGTACTATTCTTAGTTGAGAGTGGTGCAATTCATATGTTAATGCAATAGTAATTTACTAGTATTTACTCCCTGTATGAGGGTCCGATTCGGTCCAACTCTTGATTAAGGGCAACCAAATCGCCGGGCCAATTCCACCGTAGTAAACCAGCATTAAAATTAGCTTCATATCGTGTTTCGATTACTCCCATCATTTTTTTTTAAATTATCTACTTCATTAAATTCATAAATTATTGAAAACCCTGCGGGACACAGAGTACAATTTGATGACAATCTTCCGTCGAATAAAGGGATATCTTATTTATACAGGTTGTCTTATCGAGTAATAAGCAAAGTGTACAATTGAGGATTTTTATGATAGAAGTGTAGAGTTATTTTATGAAAACGTAGGTTAATACTTGGCGCCGACACCTGAACGCACGAGACGAATTTGCATGCGACGTAATTATGTGAGTGAGTAAGAGACGAAAAGTACGAGCTAGTGTACGTGATCTGGTTGCTTTTGGAGCCTTGAAACGCGCGCGAGTCACGCGGAATATCTTTCGTATACGGGTATTTGCTTGTCGAAGTTGCCTTTGTCCACGGGTTATGTTAGTAATTTGTACGAGTTGATTATAAGTTGTAAGAATTTATTAAGAATATACATTTCCGTTACATAAACCACGTGTCTCTATTATCCCGAGCGCTTCTTACTGGCTTCCGATTGGCTGCCAGTCCGCGCGGATAGCGAGCCGCGCATCGGCTCCCGCTGAATGGCTCGCGACATGCGGTGGACCTATCAGCTCGCGCGCCGACGAGGCTCGCTCTCGCGCCAACGATGCTCACTCTCGCGCCGACGATGACGGTTAGCTATCTCGTTCCCCAACTTGAGGACAGGCCGGCGCCGACAACAACACGTCGACTCACTTGTTTATTTTGCGCACTCAGGGCTTGGCCACATCGAACGAGATTCCTCGTTTGCAATGTCGCAGCTATTGCTTTAAACATTAATCGAATCGCGGATATACTCGTATGGTAATAAGTAATATACAAACACAAGCTTGTGTCGCCGAGTAACAGACGAATGTCGGTAAAGTAGATTAACTGCTGTACCCACTGACGTATAATATGTAACTCACCGGCCACGTGGCCGGAAGAGAAAAAATATCGGAAGAAACTCTTGACGAAAATAAATACATTGAGCAAATTTTCAATTGAAAATTTTTGGAATATTAAGTTAATAACGTAATATTTGGAATGAATCTTTTTAGAAATGAAAGATTAGATTAATATATTTCAAGTATATATCAACAGATTATGCGTACGCGCAATACTAATAATATATATACAATCATGATTTTTTCTTTAAATTGGGTTGTGCTGTCTCAAATAGGGAACTTGCATGAAAAAATCTATTAAGTTCATTATGTGGAATACAAAAAAATAATCGACACGTATTTTTTTTTTTTTTTCAATTAAACGATTATTGACAAAGATATATAGAGTTAAAATGTATAACCTAACTGATTCGGACTGTGTATAGTATATCTAAATTTCAACACGCTGTATCTTTGTTAATATACGTTTTATTGAAAAAATAAAAAACACGTATCAATTATTTCTCGTTATTCTACATGACGGACCTAATACATTTTTTCTTGCAAGTTCCCCATTGACATTTACACTTTTTTCTTGGCTGCACGTCACTATCCGGCCGCTTGGTTTAAGAAATACATTAATTTGGGATAAAACTGCACATGTATGACTTTTGTTTCTTTAAAAAAAAAAAAAAAAAATCAGTAACAATGCAAATTTTAAAATACAAAATTTTGATGTATATCGATATTCTGGAGGTTCCTGAGTCTGAAAAATACGTTTTTAAAAAATGTGTGTATGCATGTCTGTACGTATCTGTTAACCAAATTTTTGTCCCCACAATAACTCTTTCACGGATCCATGTGATGTGTGCAGTTTTGCCTTACGCTGCCCTATATGAAATAAATATGGGTCTTTTGAATCAGTGCAAAATTTATCACTTTTCGATGTTTAAAAAGTAAGCCCCTTACATAAAAATAGCCAAATTTGGGCTCGTTCACCCAGAAAGTCGACAGCATAACGGTGAAAGTTAAAGTTATTATACTCCCAAGCGGAATCCACATCCTCCTGAAAAAGCGTGCAAATTTATTCATATTGGGTACTCTTTCATCAATTTTTTTCCTAATAATAATTTCAAGCCCCGCTTCGATATCTTCAATTGGTAAAAAGACGAGGGCGTACACGTACTCCTAAATATGGTCGAATTCCGCTGGAATGCGAAGCGTCTTTCGCCAATACTTTCGGACTGCCTAATAATATTTTACTTTTATGATTATCAATCATTGTTGCTCACGGATAAAGTTTCTCAGTATGCTTACGCATAAAGCTATTTTTATAACACATGTCACGTTTTCCGTAGCTATTAAGAGAGTACGGGAGCTAAAAACAAACACTGTTTTTTAATCTATGAAACTTTTGAAATAAAGCTTGTAAGAAAAAACCATCACCAGAACGCAATTGTTTCATTAAAAAAAATACTTAAAACTAGTTAACCAAGATTTTACCAAGAAACTTTTTTATTATTTGAATCAATATCAATAGCACAGCGTTATTCTATGAAGTTTAAAGAATTCATACTACCGAATGAAAAAGTCACTAGAACTTTTAATTTTTTTGGCATTTGAAATAGAAAATACCTACTGACGTATTTGTGAAGTTTTAGCTCCCGCATCCTCTTCAGCAAGCGTAAAGTATCAGTCTTACCGGCGGGTAAAACAAATTAGCAGAATATTTTTTATGACACATTTTAAAATTATTGACAATCTTAAAATTTTTGTCTCATAGCCATGAAAAAAGCGAAAATTCATACATGCATCACAAAAACTTGTATGATCCATGGGCTAAGTGGCCTTTTTGACCACGTTTGCGCTCATATAATATACCTGTCAAAAATGGAAATAACATCCCATGATTTCAACATTCAGAAAAACATTTCTCGCAGATGTTATCACGGCTCTTTCATAATCTATTCCTAACCTTGTCAGATTCTGAGCTTGTTCTGGAACTAGCCCTGTCAAAAATCGGAATATGGCCGTATACATGGCGCTTGTCACTCTGTTAGTCAGTGCATGTATTACTGGAAATCCCTATAGTAAAATCATAAAAATTATTCAGAAAATTGTACTTGCAAAGATAGAGTATAAAAATTTGAAAGGTTCGGTGGTTAATTTCTATATAACGAACTTAATACGGATACGAATAGCTATTTTGACGATAACTTTTAATTGATGCTTTTAAAATTAGAATCCGTAGTATCTACGTACGCTTTAGTCCATTTTCTACAAGACAAATTTTGTGCAAGTTAAACCCGTCATTTAGAAAAGCTGTCCGCATGAATACAAAACGTTTATTAAACGAGTAATCGAAAAGTTGTGCCCAGTATGACATATTTTGTCTATTTCAGCTGTGACTATAATTAACAATAATACAAAAAAAATATTGATAATGTTTCAATACATTTCATTCTAAAGTTGCCCTTAAAAATTAATAACGGTTCTGATTCGACGTCTCCTGTAATACTCAATTTGTAGCATTAATATTAAAGTTTCAAGTTTCAATCCTAGTGCATAATAAATAAGGACGATATTACGAATCTTTTACGAAGATTTAACGTTTAATTCTCAAGTAATATTAGTCTAAAGTAGGCTGTTGTCAACCGCGCGCGCACGCACACTAGTGCCGCCGGCGTGTATGTGTAAAAGTCTCTCATTCACCGACGCGGCGAGCCTAACCAAGTGTGATTACAACATAATAAGTCAAACAATAACGAATAGTTACTTTTTCAAAACCTTTTTTTATGCAATCCATAATGATTGGTGTAGAAGTGAAGGAATTACATATCCGGACCTACGAAATCTACGAGTTCCATTGTGCTAAAAATTTGTTAGTCTAACTAAACGCGTTTTATAAGATAAGACATCGAACCTTCTAAATAGAATGTTATTTTCGAATAAGAAATATAAATATTACGGAAATATTACTAATGTACAGGCTCTACTTTTTCAGAAATAGTATCAATCTCTGGTTGCGCAAACATCTTGTGCAAGCACTCCGATTTCTCATCATCGACTACTGTTCTCTTGTATACTGTGACCTGACGCAGAAACTCGACTTAAAACTACAGAGGCTCGTTAACACAGGAATTCGGTACATCTATGGTGTAAAGAGAGATGAGCACATCTCCCCGTACAGGCAGGAGCTGCAGTGGCTAACCACTGCCGGACGCAGGAAGTACTTCACTTCAAAGTGTTTAACTCGGTTGTACTATCATACGTACTGGCCTTTTTTGAATTCCGCGTCACATTCCGGCCTGTGAGGGGGAAGGTGACACCTATGGTAATTCCTGCTTTCGCGACGGAGATGCTGAGGAATTCGTTCCATATCAGCGCCTTATACCTATGGAATAACCTGCCATCACACATCAGAAACACTTCATCCACCGTCACTTTCAAAAAACTCGCTAGGGATCACTTTTTTGAACTCGAAAATACATAAATCGTACACAGTTCACGCACACACACATACACCTACTTTTTCGCTCATTCCACTATCGCTATCGCCTCTCTCTCTCTCACTATACATACTTTGACCATGCCTCAATCTATTATCTATTGTATTGTTTTATTCTTTTCTCACCTGCAACTTTATAAACTTATAATCGTACAATATATTGTACGCAAAATAAAACTCATCTAATCTAATCTAATCTCTCTCTTGCTCGCGCATATAAACCCACACATACACACGCGTGCGTTTGAAAATTTATAATTTCGAACATGTTGAACGAGCGCTGCTGTAAGACAATAAAATATAGCAGGTTTTACGTTCCGTATGCCGCTAAAATAAAACAAAAAATACGGCAACAATAGAGCTACTATTTTCCCCTTTTTTCTATTTGCGCGAGGTGCACACGATCAGATATTACGCGAAATAAGAAAAACGCACTTTACGTTAAAAAATAAAATGAAAACACAAGTTTCGTGGCAACTTTTTAGATGTGGCATAACTCGCATTTATCTTAAAACTTTGCAACGGTCCGACAATCGTCATTTTCATAGAAACACGACACTTCAGCTTGGATCTAATCGCGCACTATAAATCTGCTTGGTACAAGCACAATAAAAAAATCTAAACGCATTGGTAAACAGTTATGAAGAAGAAGCGGCGGTCCGAATAACGTTTGGTATGGCAGAGAAGAAATCGATGTCGCTGTTAAATCAGCGCTAACCAACCTGCCAAGTCCGATTCGCGCTATCCCTCTCTCTATCTTTCTTTCTTTCTCCCACTTGTTTGCACACATGCAACTATACGTACACATGCGTGGGTTTGAAAGTTTAAAATTTTGGCTACGTCGAAAGTGCGTTGCTGTATGACAATAAAAACTAGCACGTTTCTCGTTTTGTACTCTGCGAAAGATTAACTGCGGCGACAATCGAGCTGTTCTTCTCTTTATTTATTTATTTATACTATATGCTGATTAAAGAGAACAAGCACTACTGTTTCGGAAACTTATATCATGTATTGTAGCTTGCATTTACCTTCAGACTTCGCCACAGCCGACAATCGTGGTATTTACTTTGACACAACACTATAGCACTCATTTGATCGTGCATTTTGAGATTGCTTGGATACGCACATTTCTAAATTTTTGATCGCTGGCGTAATAAGTAAACACGTATTACGCTTGCGCAAACAAGTGTCGATTGTAACGTGAGTAGCGGGGAGGGTCACGACGGCAACAAAGGGAGCGAGCTGTGTTATGGTGATGAAACGGCGGTCAGAATGATGTTTGCTATAGCAGAGGGGAAATCGACGTTGCTGTCCAGTCGATGCTAACTATAGACTGCCCGGGCCCGATTAATTCTATCTCTCTCTCTGCCAAGTTCATCAGCACTGCTGCGAGACGGTAGATATATAGTATTTATCTCTTAAATACAGCTGCATTAGCTAAAGAGGATACGTGTTCGCAGTTATATATGGAAGCTTTTGTACTAATATTTTTTTCTCGCCGACAAGCGTAACTGTATTTTGATATTTGAAATTAAAAAACCATAGCTAATTTTTTATTATGTAGATTTCTCTCACTAAGTCTCTCACCAAATAATCAGTATCGCATTTTAAATGAGATTATTGTCCAAAAAGTCCTACGTTGTATGTTTCTTCCTACGCGAAAGAAGAATCGTGCTGTTTTTTGTTCTTTATATTACAAACGCATTTCGCAAATGTTTAGCGGTTCTGTAATCAAAAAATTGAGTACTGCATATTACGCTAAATAAGGCGAAAACACGGTCACGATAACTTTTCTAACATATGCACGGGATATGCAATGAAGATTGTACTCAATCTACCTTTCAGTCGCGCACAGCATTATGCGATTGCATTTGTGTAAATTCAGAAAAAACCGGACACTACAGGGGATCTGAGTGAACAAATTTGAAATTTTAGAGCACACCTATCTGACCCCCTTTTTTTCATTCTTTAGGTCATATAGAACCCGAAAAATCTTAGGTTCTCAAGATTAAAAAATACCTATTTTTTTACCGGGCAGTTTAAATTCTCTTATGGGAATTTAACATTGGGAAAGCGGACAAAAATCAGAAAATTGCCACTTCTTGTCTGGAGGTGCAATCAAAAAATGTGTTTTAATAGAATCAAAGTATTAAAAAAAAAAGAATTAATTTGTAACTATAATTGTTAACTTATAACTTTTGATCCGGGTTTTTCTGGATTTGCACAAATGCAATCGCATAATGCTGTGTGCGACTGAAAGCTAGATTGAGAACAATCTCTCATTGCATATCCCATGCACACTTGCGTCGCGACAATTCGTATTGACAACCAGACCCACACTCTATTCATTGGGGAGGTACGCAGGTAGCCCACAGTGGCAATAAATCCAGAGCTCTGTCTACACTTATGGTTTATACCTTAGGACATTCGTGCGCTTCGACAACGAAGCGTTGACTGTAGCGCGAGTAGCAGGGAAGGGCTTGACGACGTAAAAGCAAGCTAGCTGCGTTCCGGAAAAGAAGCGATGGCTCGATTGGCGTTTACTATCGCAGAGGGAGAATCGACGTTACTGGCGAGTCGGTGCCGACTAACCTGCTTTGGTCCGATTTGTGCTAACTCTACTCTCTCTCTCTCTCTCTCTCTCTCTCTCTCTCTCTCTCTCTCTCTC
>QLSS01000718.1:11372-23183 GCA_024372645.1 Trichomalopsis sarcophagae | reverse complement strand
GAATTTTTTTCGTCGATGTTGAGTTAATGTAAATACTTTTTCGTTTTGCAAAAAATAATGATTTGTTTCTAAATAATTGTTGCATAAAAGATTAGTTTTATTATAAATTATGTAACTATATATCTTCTCAAAATAAGAATAAAGAGTTTATTAAAATATTTATTATGCGCCAATTATCACATAATAAGAATGTTAAAGTTGCAAATATTTTTTCCTTAAATAGAATATTTATATAAGGTATTAGTTTATAAGAAGTTATGAATGCATTAGTTTGTAAGATACATACATCTTAGATGAGTATGGTGGTATGTTAACGTCAAATTTCTTCTAATAATAATTATTCATTTATGAAGGGTATAAACTATTTGAAAACAGTTTTGTATTGTTTAGTTATTATAATTAAGAGTTTTTGTGTGTTTCTACGAAGTTGAAGTAGGATTATAAATTAGTTATGTCTAGCTTAAATATTGAGCCAATAATATTATTGAATTCGAATAATGCTTTTCACGGATAAGAGCAGTTCCCTCCTTGAGGTACATATTTATATACTCCATGTAGATGATTTCTTAATCGCACTGTAGTAGTAGTATATATGTAGTAGTCGAGTCGCTGCATAGGCTAAGTAAATATGTACATTCTTATACTTGCATTGTATAGATAATTATGATTAGTTTTAGCATAAACATATGGTATCCTATATTTCTTCAGACAGGTTAGAGTTGTGTGTATATGTAATGTTTTTTATATGTTTTGATGAAAATAATATATGTAATGTATCTATATACTCGTATAATAAGGATTTTTTCATATAAATAATTGGAATGAACAATATGTTATATTATTACTACTAAATAATAATATAACAATATGTTTCATTATTTACATTCCCACCTGTTCCCAATTTATCTCTATATAGTCGAGATTGGTATCTCTCTCGGGACACATTAAATAATACAAATCGATCAGCTATATTGAATTTTAAACCAATCGCGAGCAAGAATTTTGTACTGCTTGCGTCAGCAGAGGTCGTATCAGATCCTGCATTTAAAACCTTATTATTTTTAAAACCTTTTGTTACCGCTAAAATGTAAAAAATAAAAAACTTTTTTAAAAAACTCTATAAGCTTTATTAATTAATTTATTACTTTATTACATAATTTATTATTATTGTTTATTTTGTTATAATTATTTGTAAAATTTGATAATAAGTAATTTGTCACGTGTGTACACACGTCACGGATTTCGAATTACTATAAGAAGACGAGTAGAAGAGTGCAATGCGGTGGCGGCCGTGGCGCGACGGTAGACTGTCTGCCTTGCAAGCCAGAAGATCTCGGTTCAAGCCCGGGGTCCGATACTTTTTCGTTGCACTCTTCACTCGTAACAAATTGTATGTATGTACAAAACATTTATATTTAACATAATTTAATCACAATAACTACTTATATATCTAAATGACAAATTATAAATTATCCATTATAAAAATATTTAAAAATTATATTCATGCAATACTAAGTTGTTATTTAATTCAAATTGAAAATGTTTTACTACTAAAACTAAAAACATTACTTGCGCATGAGCAGTACAATCATTTGACTCATGACTGTCTCTGTGTCGTACGTTGCTGTGTCGGCTATGTCGCTCGAGACGCTTAGATAATAAGGCCCCGAGTCTTGTTGATTCGTTGCATAGCTTTTGATATCTAAAGTCAGTTTTTACACTTAGATAATGAAAACTATGGAACGTACAGCCTCGTTCCCGTCATTGTCGACCGCATATACCTGGACAGTAATCATAACTGATTTGAACATTTTTGGACCAAGAAGTACAGTGCGCAATGACTCAATTATCGGTCACCCTAGACCGCATTCATGGCCGATATTGACACGCGGATACAAAAATCTACAGCGCGCAATATTTATCGACAGCCTCGTCATCGAAGACCCTTGGCACCTATTTAGAGAGTCGGGGTCACCACTTTAGACTTTTCATTTCAGAGTCCATCGCTATTTTCCATTGTTTATATTCATTTGAGTTTAACGCCTCCTCCAATGTATTCGGTACATTTGCATCAATGTGATTTACACAGATAAAATGAGTTACAGGATTTCCTTACCTATTTACAGGACTTTTCTTTCTATTAGATTTTCTTTGTACTTTTAAACTTAAATTGTCATTTTCAGCGATATCAAAAGTTAGTTTGTTATCTCTACCGTCCACGAAGGTCTGAGTAGAGATAAGAGATTTTGTTTGATTTGAATTTACATCTTATTCATCAATTTTGGATTCTTTTTCTAGTGTTTCATTTTCTAATTTTTCAGATTCGCTATTTCTCAAATCTCTATCTTTTTCTTCATCACGTTTTTCTAAACAAATAATTTTAGTATTTTCCTCAACTACTTGTACATGACTCTACCATTGACTAGAACTTTATAGTCATTTTCTACATAGCCTACTAGTACACCTAATCTGAGCTTTATCATCCCATTTGCTTTTTCGCAACGCTTCTGGAACTCTTACGAGACCAGAAATTTTCAAATTTTCTACATTAGGTTTGATACAAAAAACTATTTCGTAAGGAGTTTTATTTTCAGCTATATTTGCAATTGTACGGTTTTTTAAATACGCGACCGTTTTTATGATTTCGGGCCAGTAGCGACTATGAATTTTAGCTTCTAGCATTAAGCATCTACCCGTATCCATTGCAGATCTGTTATATCTTTCCGCTACACCATTTAATTCATGGACGTATGGTGGGTACCATTATTGCAACGTAATTTTTTAACCTAATTTTTTATTGAATTTATTTTCTACTAAATTTACAAATTCTTTCAAACAACTTGCAGTCTCTGATTTATTTTTAATACAAAAGATTCTAGTGCATTTACTGTAATCATCAACAAATGTTAAAAAATATTTTTTCCCACCATAACCAGTAGTATCATGTGGACCATTCAAATCAGTATAGATCAATTCTAGAATTTCAGTAGTTTTTGTTTTGTTATTATCAAAAGGTACATTTGCCATTTTACTCTCTATACAATTTGCGCATTTCATTTCGGTATTTTCAATTTTTTTCTAGCGGCCTTTCAACTAATCTATTAGTTACCAATTTGTTCAAATATTAAAAATTTACATGTCCTAATGCCCTATGCCATTTTTCTTTGTCAGTTAGTTATATTGAATTTACATACATGGGTTTATTTTTCTTTTCTAATACAAAACTTTTCATATATTGGATCGGATTACTCGTGGCTAATTTATGTACGGTTAATCTAATTTGCTCTATGGTTTCCCACTAACGCCGATCTGCTATCGACGGGCCCTTCGCTTGTTGCACGATGCAGACTCTCAAACCAGAAAACAAGGAGTTCTACTATAACTTGTACACAGACTTTGAGTGTTTTCTAGGCACTCAATAGGCGATGCATACAGAGGTATAGCACTCGTACTAGCTAACCGGGTACAGGTACACGACGAGAAGTTACTTATACAAAAGTTACTCCGTGGGTCGTTTCCTGGCTTTTTAAAACCTCGGTGACGATTCAAGGAGTTGTGAAATTACGTGAAACGCGGCAACGATCGACCAATCAACACCTGACGTGCAACGACGATGTACAAAAGTAAGTTAGTAATACGCGCGTATAAGAATTGCTGATTCGTAGGTCAAAACACTCGCTCCGATTTTCGGCGATCAGTTTTGTGCTGTCGCAATCGGTTTAGTATACGTCGTCTGTATGAGTACACGAATGCAGTCGTACAGGCGATGTATATGTGTGTATATATATGTGTATATATATATATATATATATATATATATATATATATATATATATATTCGTAATTGCTAAGGTGTATAAACGTGGGACATTACTCAACCACTATCTAACAACCAATCAATTTCGCTACAATTTTCGCTACAACCTGTTACGTGATTTACTTCACTTGTTATATTATTCTTATACATTTCCCAAGGGTAGGTATAAGAATTGTTCGAGTCGTGGCATACCTGTGTTGTCCATGATTCAGATGAATAGTTGCCCTGTTGCTCGCTTGAGGAGTCATCTCTGGGTTGAACTTGTCCTCTGCCTCGGCCACGACCTCTGTAGTTTCCGCCTCTTTGATTACCTCATTGACCTTGACTGGATTGGCCTCGTTGACTTTGGTTGTAATGAGCACCACGACCCCGGTTGCTCTGCTGCTGTGGACTCGTACATTCACTCTTGTAGTGCCCGCTTCTGCCACAATTGTAACATTTACCTTTTGCTTGAGTTGCAAAAGTATTGACGTTGCTCTTCTTATTTGACTCTGATTTCGTCATGTCTTTTTCTTTAATTTTCGACTTGACATAGTCGACTGTTCTTTGGGCTTCGGGGATGACGTCTATAGGAGTAATTTGCACCATCAAAAACTTGTATCATAATATCTTCAATTTTTTGACACAATTATTTTCTTAAGTCTTCTCAAAAATATTCTTCGAATCTGATTGTTTGAATTTTCGTTTAATTCAATATTAATAACTTCTTGTTCGTTTTCTTGTTTAACTTTAGGCTTAAGCCACAAAGACATGTGCTTAACCTCAAAATTTACCACGTGCTCTGAAGTTTGAAATACTAACCACGCTCTGCTACTATGTTGGAAAGGATGCGTGGATTAAATAATAATATTTTGAGGTTTAAATAATAAATATTGAAAGGCTTGGGAGCCTAGTCGGTAGTACATCCGCTCTACTCGGGTCCTTAAAGGCAAGAGAGAGTAGTATGTAGTTCAGCGCGGTATAGTCAGACTCTACGAATGAGAGCATACAGTGTAGTATAGGCGCTTAGAGTACAGTCGAGAGGCATGCTCGATACGCTTGCTCTCGCGTGAGCTTGTCTGACTGTACGAAATCGTCGACAACCAGTAGACGGCGCGACGAGTACCGTTTTAAGTATTATGACTGTATAAATTCACATATTACAACACGGATGTTGCGATGTTATGCAAAGATGCAAAGATTTATAATCCGACACTACACAGCCTGTATGCAATTGATGCTCGGCATGCATAGAAATCTGTGGGAAAGCGATACCTAACTGTATTACGTATAATAGCTTGTGCGGCCAACTTCACGGTGATACCACTTTTGGACTGGAGAAAAAAAGACAGATACTGTTTTGAGCATTCGTGGTATATACACTCGTGTATTATAAAAATAAACGGCTTATTTACAAATTCTTTCGTAGGAAATCATAGTTTAGCTCATAAAACATACTAATAAGCCAAAAAAACTTACGAAAAATAAGGATAAGGATTTTTTCTTTATCACGAAAAATCCGAACACCAATATAGAAGTAAATAATGTGACGGGCGCCGCTGCTTCGTCTGATTCTCAAACTCGCCTTCGTAGCGCTGCCACGCCACTTGATTTTAGACCGGCGACGGTCAGATAACCTCGTTTATCTTTGCAGGAACGCGGAGTATTATAAATAACTCTGTTTATATAACGAACAGCATACCCAATCATTAGAGAAAGTATTGCCATTCCACCAATTTATTAGTATCTTGGTCGCGATAAGATCTGATTGGGATAGAGCTTGTTGTGTAAGTGACAACTCAAGACAAATAATTGCCGGAATGTCGTGTTATAAATCTTTGTTGTCGAATAAACGAAATAGTGAGTGATAGTATTGTAATATATCTTATGTACTTTTTCATTCTTCGTTTTGTCCTGCGGCCGAATGTCCTCGAAGAAAGAGAATCTAAATATAGCCTGACTCGCGTGCGATAGTAACAATTACAACCTGGCGCAGTGCTAGACTTCAAACTAACGTTGAATAGCACATTCTCTCTCTCTCTCTCTCTCTCTCTCTCTCTCTCTCTCTCTCTCTCTATCCCTCTCCCTATACTAGCAATAACACGAATATCTTCTTAGTATACTATAATGATAGTTGCTACCGATAAAACAAACGTATATTTTGCAAACTAAAATATCAAAAAATTTTCTGTTTACCTTTTCCCATAACCCACCGGAGTTTATTATCATACAGAACCTAAAGCTCTTCTACAGCCTCGACACTTAAATTGTGAGAGTGTTTTTAAGTGAATATCTTTCTTTGGGTCTTTTATTTATTACAAATACTGTCGTTTCCTATAGGATGTAAATAAATAGTTAGTATACACCTTTATAACCTCCCATTAGCAACGATTACCAAGAAAAGAGAATAGGGGAGTCAAACAATTAATAAAAAATCCCAAATTAATTTCCAATCTTGATTAATTTGCTGAAGGAACAATTTTTTGTTCTGCAAAATGCTATTATAATAAGAAATATCTCATTCAAAACTTTTAAATTGAATACTAATAAATAAGCATTAATAATAGATCAAATAATGTAATAGATGGATTCGTAAAACATGTATAGATAAGTTAGTACATTTAAAGTATAATTATAGTCGTGGTAATCCCAAAGGCATAAAACTGTATAAAACTTATATTTGTCATCAAGGCGCTACTGCGCCCCTTGGCGTTTATGTGCAAGCATGCGTGTTTATTTACCTTGTGTTCCCACAAAACTTTGAAGTTCACCTGGCATTGTAGTATGACTTTTAATTTTAACAGCTGAACCAAAATCTCCAAGTTTCAAACAGTTTCCTTCATCTGTCAGAAAAATGTTAGCAGCTGAAATATTTAAAAGATATGGCAAGTTTAAAATATCATAATGAAGTATAAAATACGCATATACTTGTCATGTCAGTAAATAAAAATAGATAACTATTAAAGCGTGGTTTTTTAACACAAAATAATTTATAGCGATCAAATGTAATATAATAATTTATGATAATAATCTTGTTTAAAAAACTTAGCTTTTTTATATTTAGATGTTATGAATAGAAAAAAGTGAGCTTCATAAAAATAATTGTATCCTTACTCTTAATATCTCTATGAACAATACCATGGTTATGCAGTACTGAAACTGCTACTAAAAGTTGATGAGTATATTTTCTTAATAGGGATTCTGGAAGTCCATTCCCACTACCAGCTATTAAACTTTCTAAAGTTCCTTCAGCACAAAATTCCATAAAAATAAGCATCTCTTCCTAAAATTTTTAAATAAAAATCATATTGGAACAATCCTATATGCAGATAATACCTTGGGTACAAACCCTATGAATTTCTACTCCATGGTATCGAACAAGATTTTTGTGTTGAATTGCTTCAAATATCTGTAACTCTTCAGCAACTTGTTTAATAGCTCTATAATCTTCTGGCTGTAATTGAATTTCTTTCATAGCAAGAAGCTCCCCTGTTTGATTATTAACGACTGTGTATACTTTTCCAAATCTTCCTTGTCCTATGATAAAAAAAATCTTTTATAATGCTGAATATTTAACGAATATTTAACATTTTAAATGATGTAATTACCTATTTTTATTCCTCTTTGCCACGTGAAATTAACTCTTCTAACTTTAATCTTGACTTCATCTACATTTGTTCTATCTACAACCTGTCCTATTAATTCCCTACACCTTAACTTTTGATCAACTTCATATTCTAGTTTTGTTACCGCTAATACTACTCTTTTATATCGACACATTTTTTCAACTGATTGATATAGAGGCGTGGAAGCTTCGCAATCGAACGTCGAAGTCGTTAATTTTATTTGTTTTGAATCCACAGCTTTCAATGGAATCGGTGAGTTATTCGATAAGCTCTTATTAGAAGTTCGACTACTACAGTGGGGTGATGGTGCTCTAGATCCATGAATTTTTCTAAAATCTTCATAATTTTGTAAATTATTAGTCTATTAATTATTTAAAAACAATTCAATTTTTGATTAATTTGTTGTAATAATTGTGTTAATAAGGCAAAGTCATATAAACAAACACAGTTTTTCTATTGGGTATAACTTTTTAAATAAATTTACGATAAAAACCAAGAGCAAACTGGGGTAGTGCTGAGTTTAATAAATCATTCTATCAAAATCAGAAGTCGATAGCATAGCTCAAGCTCCGGCTACCACTTGAAATGTTCTTATCATGTAAATTATCTTTTTTGATCAATTGCCATGCAAAGTACAGAATTAGACAAACTTGAAAATTTAGTATAAACTAGAAAAATGAACCTTGAAATCGGCATGAGCGCAACACGCTTCTCAAATAAGCATTTTGCGGGTTTCTCAAACATTTCACGTTATATCGTCGGCTGAACATTCATACTGATTCGATGATTCATTTTTTAGCACATACTAAATATTTGAGTGTCTAATTTTTACCCTTGGCATCGCAATAATAGTGAACATGTTCATATAGCACTTAAAAAAATGTGGATTTACCAATATACTAACTTTCTCTTTCCGAACTTGCATCCCTTTCCAATGTACTACCAACAACATGGGAAATGCAATGATCCATTGATGTCTTAAGTTGATCAAATTCTTTTTGTGTTAGGTATTTCGTATTTATAGGGTCACATACTAACATCAAAAATTCAAGGCCGTGGTTCGCCCAACGCGGCCTTAAACCTCTGCCCCGTTCACAATATTTTTTTACGAAATCCATCCACAAAAAAGCAAAATAATTTAGATTGTTTACTATGCTACATCTTTCATCACAAAGTATACATTTGGAAAGTTCTTTGTAATATTCAAATCCCGTTCGATAGGCATGATGTAATATTTCTCTAGCACGAATTCGCGTTGTCACTGAATCATTTTCTATTTTAGATTCATCAATCCTGTCAATATTTTTTTCAAATTCTATAATTTTTTGTGTTATTCCATGATTGAGGTCCATTACTGCAACCTGTAAGAAGATAATGTAATGAGTTTTAAGGATTTATTTGAATTAATAATTTTAATTAATTATCTTGATGAAAAGTCATATTGATTAAATATAACATGTTTGTGAATAATTGTAATTGATATTTTGTATTAACGTCAAGGTTACTTTTTATCGGTTTTATTTTATTGATATTTTACATTGTTATAACCCACCCGCAGGCTCTCTCGCACAAGCCCCTGGATATCGGCAACCCGCCTGACAGCGCCGTAGCGCCGCGGCGCGCCCACAGTACAACTAGTACCGCGCGGCAGCTAGGCGGCTGCCGTACTCCCCAAAGAGGGGTAGCGCCTTGAAGGGCATATGAGCGGACCGGTTTCCAGGTCGAGGCATCCCTCCCACCCGCATCAGACCGCGTCTGAGAGGCAGCCCGGAGCCTGGGCGACTTGCAGAAATACACTCTAACGCAATAAACTGATTTTTGTTATCAAAGAAAAACACTTTGTGTATTTCTTACCCCTTCTCCTAATCAGCACTTTTCAGCGCTAGTTCGGCGAATGTCGACGCCGACTTTTCAAGCTCTACAGTAGCTGAGAGCCGAGTGCGAACTGTTGCACCTGCTGCTCGTCGAGACCAACCGAGCGCTTATTTTAGAGCGTCGGCAGCATCGAAAGTCTCCCACTGCCGACGCCACCGCCCTGACTGAGCCAGCACCAGATCGCCAGCACAGCAGTGCTCAAACGGATCTGTCGTTACTCACCACTCCAATGCCTCAGCCAAGGCCAAATAGCAGAGTCATCATCCGACATGCTGAACGCCGAGTGGTCCGAACATCTGCAGCTGATAGATATCCCAACACGGCCCACGATTCATCCAGACATCCGGGACATCCGCCTGTAGCAGCGGGCAACCCCGACTCCAGCAGCCACGAATCCGACAATACAGCTACAGGTCATCAGTCGGAAGATAGCGGCCAAGCAGACCACACAGCGCAGGAGCATCGGCATTTCTCCACGGAAGAGGACGCCGCCGGCAGGAAAGTTGTTCCCAGAATCCCGGGACACCGTCGCAAACCGAGGGTCATTTCTAACGAGATCCTCAAGGTCCCATTGCCACTCCCCCTAGGGAAGACACTCTGGGTCGAGGAGAAGACTCCTCCGGAGCCCATGGCCTCGGTGGCGGTCGACCTCACGACCTCCGACTAAAGTGCTCAGCGCCTCTTAGTCATTTTTAAGTGGACCGATCCCCATTTGGGATTGGCCCCGTAATAACTCAAAGAAAAAGACTTCCCCCTCTTCCTCCCTTTACAAATTGGGTGGTGCAACCTACACCGGGTTGGGCGACCCTCCCTCGTCCAGACTCGATCCAAAAGTCGACCTAGAGAGGTCCGAGCAGTGTCCGCTCTCTAGGTAACGAAGAAGCTAAGGACAGGAAGCCTCAGCAGGCCTTTTCTGCCTGCCTGTCATCTCACCGCCTGCTTCATAGAAGGCCGCTTCACCGTTCCGCTCTCCAAAGAGCGAATCCCGCAGACACCAGCAGTTACGTGGCTCGACAAGCGCACGCGCCTCTCTCTCTCTCATCGCTCAGCCTTTCCAGGCCATCCCAATCAACCCGCTTACATCAACATAATGGATACTTTTTGTCTCCAAAATTTAGCTACGATTTAAAAGAACTCTTAGAAAATCAGTAGTGAAAACAGTCAAATTACATTTAAGAAGGAAGAGGGGATAGGAATGAGTAGTCGGGTCCTTAAATAAAAAAATGCAGCAATTTCGCGGTTAAGTTAAATATAGAACAGTAACTTGCTTAGGCATAAAAACCCTCACGGTACAGAGGGAAAAGCCTGAGCAAGCTAGTGAAATAGAAATTATTTATTTATTAAATAAGCAGAAATACAAAAGTCAAAACTTATTATCTAATTGAAATTACGCAGTGGATAATCGATCCTTATATTTACAGAGCGCTCGCTTACCTAATATTTCGGGGATCAGCCCCTGTAATAACGCCGCAAATCGCAAATATCGGTGCGCTGTACGCGACGGACCACCCTCTCTTCTGGGTAGATTGTCGGTCAGAAAGTGGAGATATCCCGGGATGGCAACGCCCAGCACGTTACAGGGCCCCGACGTCTCGGGAACGGGTCCAGCCCTCGCTCCGTGAACGGCTTGAGACGACTCGTCGAGTCGTCGAGACCGGGACCTATAGCGAAGATTCGCTATGCGATGACAGCACGCTTGTGTCTCGCCCACACGGAATTACAGGCACTTTATTCACACGAATTATAGAAAAAAGAAAGGAATCACACGCGAGTAATTAACTAAAAGCTATAATTCGAATTACAGCGATAGGCACAATAAAATGGCTATAGAGGCTAGGCTTCGGATCGCACTACTCTCGATCGATGCCGAAACGAATCTGCCGCTCTCGCGCGCGCTAATCGATCTCAGACCGCAGAAGGGCTTACGCATGCGCTCTTTCTTTTCTTTGCGCGCCATGATTAACGCGTCATCAAGAGGCGCGAGAATCAAACCATGTTAGATGATACATATATTTTGCGGAGACGTATAATACGCGAACAAGTAGAAATAAGGATTTAACAAACTGTTAAAAGTAAACTATCAGTAGTTAAATCACTTGATTTTGGTTTGACTTATAACATAACATCAAATTTCTTGCGAGGTTCGCAAATTGTGTCGAGATGTAATGAATTTTATAAAATTACTCGCCAAGATACTGGCGCAGTGTTGAAAATGAAGCTCAAGCAAAGTGTTGGCAAAGTTTGAGCCAATTCTTTGTCAACATGTTGCTAATATTTTGCCCATACCTTTCGGCGCAGTGTTGACGGCTGTGACGCAAATATCGTGCCACATAAACGAGCGGAGACCGCGAATTCCGACGCGACTCGATGACACCAAGGCTGGGCCGCAAAATTCATTGATTTATAATTAACGAGAGAAATATTCTTTTTTTTTTGAAGCACGAACGAACGCACTGCTATGCGCTACAGAGAGAGAGAGAGAGAGAGAGAGAGAGAGAGAGAGAGAGAGAGAGA
>QLSS01000718.1:422-11362 GCA_024372645.1 Trichomalopsis sarcophagae | reverse complement strand
GAGAGAGAGAGAGAGAGAGAGAGAGAGAGAGAGAGAGAGAGAGAGAGCCGCATCACGATGCAGCAGTTTTAAACATTTTAAGTTAATTTTGTAGGCTAAACGGTAGTGTTATGTATAGTCTATTGTGTGCCAAGGGCGTATAGTGGGCTTTTTTAGACCGAGTGTGGCGTTTACAAGCTGCAGACGAGTACTGTAACTACACGAGGCGAAAAAGCCCACTTAGACCTTGGTTCACACCATATTTTTTTAAACGCATGAACTGATTTCCACGTTTACGAACACGCACAAACACACATGTACGTAATCATATATACGTATATTTAATGTGAAATTCTGACCATTTTTTTTAATTAAAAACGCCTGCTAAAATTTCTTTTGCCCGCTGTTCTGAAAAAAGTTACTTTACGCCAGCTTAATAGGTACTAGAAACGAGATAATCGTGCTTGTGTCACAAAATAAGTTTTCGATATTATGCAATACATCCATTCGAAATGAATAAGCTTCTAAAATTTCCTCAAAATCTGTTCATATACTTTTTACCTCACTTATATGTAATCATGTAGAAAGTTCATATTCGCTAAGTCAGGAACGTAATCAGCGTCCTCACAAACACCCACAAACAAAACTTTCATGCTAATTCGATTAAAAAACCCACTGCTAACTTCATTAACAAAATACTTTCTACAAGATATGTGATGATTAAAAGAATCAATTTTTTTAATAAAGTAATTTAAAGCTTCTTAATAACAATATTATAAACTTAAAACATACTTATAATAGCACTGTTTATGACCGCCATGCTCATAAATTTTAGAATGCGTGAATCGACACACGATGCAAAGATAACTACAAAATAATTTCCAAACGTATATAATATATATAGGCATGGATTATTAACAAAAACAATGCAAAAATCCCATCAGTTCTTCGTTAGGTTATACTCAATATTAGTTATATATATGAGTTATAATTAAGAACTTTTTTTCATCACTTCAATTTTTTAATGTTAAAACGTTTTTTTTTTTGACGCACAGTATTTTGGTGAATCTGTTACAAAATTTAATCAGTTCTTTATTTAGTCGGGGAGTAAGAGCATCAAAAAATCAACTTTTCGGAAGTTCATGCCAACACCAATTTTATTGCTGGCATCGGTAGTTAACAACATACTGAATACAACCTTAAAGTCTCTGATATGAACCAGGTCGGAAAGGTCATTGTAACAAAGTTGATTTTTTGCTCTGACCCCCCGACTAATTAGATCATACTTGACGAGTCTGCAAAGTTGCAGCGAAAAATATAAATGCGTTAGGCAGTTATGGTGGTAACCATTTTCGCGCACACACCACATACATACATACATGCATACATACATACATTTTTGACCGGGCACGGATGTTTCCGGGCGTACTTGCATCGGTTCAAACTAGACGACTATCCGAACTGCCCAATATGTTCGGATGCAACAGAGGATGTTGAGCACGTCTTTTGCGAGTTCTCACGGTATCATCAGGAGCAAGAGGAACTTGAGAGTTATCATCAAATCAGAGTAACTCCTAAGTCAATTAAGACAGCTGATCATGCTGACCTCAGAGGATGGATGGTTCGCAGTCAGCAACTATGCAGCAGAAATTCTCAAGAAAGTCAGGAAAAACCAAGAAGACAGAAGAAGACGAAGAGGCTGAGTACGTACGTGTGTATGTGCGACGCAGAATATGAAGGATGACTATAGTGATGACGACCACATCAACCAGAAGCGTGCGAAAGCCTTTCGCCCCCCCCCCGTGAAGCATAGCTTGACGGTGGTACCGCGGGGTTCAGGGGCATAGAAAATGGAGCTATGCACATTTACCGAGGGTCGATAAAGGCGAAGAGGGCGTTCCCTTTTACGGCTAGGTGTTTTTTTTTACGTGGTCATAGAGGGGATGGGTTTAGTCGGTGGGAATCCGACACACGGCTGACATTGGGAATGGGGCTGTTCCAATGACCTCATAATTAAGGTCACGCTATGGTCTTTCTAATATTTTCCCTAATACCTCTTTATCTAAGAAAGAGAAAAAAACATACATACATACATACACGAGGAGGAGGCTGTACCCCCATTTGACGCGTCCTCAGGTGGCGGATAGAGGGTACTTGCTGTGGGCACATAGTGCTACATACGTAGTACTGCCTGCAGAGGGTAGGAGAAAAATAAAATATCTCCAGCGGACTAAAAGCCTAACGAAGATCCGTTAAGACTGGCTGCCCTATCAACCGGCGAAAATCGTGATGGCTACGGTTGCGACCGGACAGGGTCCCATCGTGGAGGGAGGATGGCCTCGCTATTCCGACGCGGATGCGTTTGAGGACTACTTGCGCTGTGGCATGAGGCCAGAATATACGTATGCGAGGCTAATTTTCGGAGTGAAAGCGGAATGGAAGGTAGGCAAGAGAAGAGAGAAGGGAAAAGGAAATATGCAACGCATATCGACAAAGAATAACTCGAGGACTTCGGATACCTCGAAAAGTGTCATTGAAGCTGGATTCCCTACCCAGAAACCAAGCAGCAACAACAGCTTGCGAAGAGATTGGCAAATCAGGACCAAGGAAGTAAACTAGACAGTAACAGTCTGGGTAGCGTGTCAAACGCAAACCTGATAGACCTTCTGTCCCCTATTGCCCATGCGACGGAAGATGAAAATGGAGGTATAGATTGGCTAAATCAGGAGAGCATTATAAGAGAAGGAAAAGAAAAGGAGCAAGAAATTGAGGCTATGTCTTTCAGTCTCCTCAAAGAGAAAGTTGACGCTCTGGTGGATTTTATCTTGGATAAGAAAAATATCCACACCCAGTTGAAAACTATGGCAAAGGCTACTAGAAGAGCGCTAAAGGATTTTACGACTTCGATCAAGACCAGAACAGGTCATCACAGGTCATCACTGGTCAACACAGTCGAAGGCTAAAAGTAGCAAGGACCGAGAGAGCCCCCGTCTTCGTCCAAAAAAGGCTGCAACGTCGCAGTCCCCATTGCCCACACCAGGTACAAATCCACCTTTGCAGATGGTGGAAACGAGGAAGACGAAGAAAAAGAAGAATAAAGAGGACGACAAAGATGGCACTGGTACCTTAAGCCAAAAAGGAACCAGAAATAAGAGACCGCCATGGGCAAGACCAACCTGGCCAGATGTCCCTATAGAGGCTGCGGAAGGGAAGTCTTACGACGACATCTTGAGAAAGATGAAGGTGGACCCTGCACTAACGATGCTCGGCGATAGCGTAAGCAGGGTACGCAGGCCGACGACTTCGTAAAGTAGTCGAAGGGGTGCTGAGAAAATTTTGAGGGCTACCTCCAAATTAGAGTTACCCCTGAGTCTATAATGGAAGCATTGCTGGCTTACTAGGAAGGACGGAAGACGGTAAACAGTTATGCCGCGGACATTCTTAAGAAGGTCAGGAAAGACGAAGAAGGAAGAAGAAAAAGATAAGACGAAATATCCGAGTAGAAAGTCGCTAAGACAAAACGCTCCTCGGACGGATGCAGAGGAACGTAGGTCCTAGAGTCGAGCTCTCACTCCCCTACCCGATGCAGTGGAACGTAGGAGCTAGGGTTGTGTACCTTTAAGTGCTCCTCAGACCGATGCTGAGGAACGTAGGTAACTGAGTTGGAGCCCAGACTCCCTCACTCGGTGCAGAGGAAGATAGTCTGTCCAGAGGATGACCGGACGATGCTGCAAGAAGTATACGACTGGACGATACTGCAAGAAGCAGACGACTGGATGATGCAGAAATAAGAAGACGAGTTTGACCCTGAACCCCTAATCATTTCGGTGAATGGGGGATGTATAGGGATGTCAAATCCCTGTCGAAGCCTACTAGGCTAATTAACGGGCCCCACGGAAGTATTGTTTGACGATAATATCTGTGGGGATCCGGTGTCGGAGGGCCACTTGTGCAGAGCTTGCTCTGCCTACGCCACATAAAAAAAAAAAAAAAAAAACATACATACATACATATATACATACATACATAATAGGATGAACGGAAGGCAACGCAGGATATGAGGGATATGGACTCGGAAGCTGCAGAAGAAGAGGTGAGAGCAGCAATAGAAAGAGTCCTCGGAAAGCCGATTGCCCGTAAACTTGTATATATAGAAAAAAAAACTTATCCAAAATCGTGTTTTTTGTTTTTTAATTTTCATCAAAAAGTAAACTTATATGACATTATTTAAAAAAATATCTTATCGGTATTCGATAGAGCGACCTTAAAAACATAAGGAATGATGCCTTGAAAATGCAAATATTTATTTTTTAAAAACAATAAACAATCATAAGTAACGTCAAAGTGAAACGCACATCACTTCTTCTTACTGGTCCTTGATGCTTTTTCAATATTAGATTTTAATAAAAAAAATAATAAGTCTAATATTTAACAGAAAAAGTAATAAACATTTGCAAATCTGAACCGTAGATCCGAATTCAGATTTGAAATAAATTGATTTTACTTTAAATCAAGAGACAGATACATAAGAAGTACAAACAAGATACGAAACAAGAATCTACCATTGCCTAAAATTGATATAACAGTAAGCAAGAAAAGCAGTTATTTCGTGGCTGTGAGTGTATTTAATGCGCTACCGAATGATCTCAAAGACCTAGCAATAAGTAAAATTTCTATGAAAAGAAAATTAAAGAAGTTTATAGAAAAGAATTAACTTTTGGATGTTATATTTTTTAAATATTTTAATATTGTTAACTTGCTATGAAAAGGAAAAAGGTCATGATCTTGGCTCTATATGGTAGTTTTAAGTATATAAGTATTAGTGATTAAGTATGCCATTCCTATGTACAGGCAACTATGTTTGCCTCTATAGGATGCCTTTTAAAGGGCATATGTAAATAAATAAATAAATAAATAATATAAAAAGAAAATTGATTTTATGTGAAATAAGTAATAATAATAATAGTAGGTCCGGGATCCTGGGTAATGGGTAGGCAACGCAATAATTATAAACTCTATAAATAATTATAAACTAATAATTATAAACTCTTGTTTATACTCAAAATATTTGTATATTAACGAAAATAATTTAACATATAAATAATGCCTAATTTTGCTATTATTCTTTTTTGAGTATTTAATTCTACGCTTAATTTTGCAGTAGATCTATTAATGTTTACTAAGGCGCTTAAATATGCTGCCAAAGTTGACTAGGCGCTTAAATGTGCTGCTGCTAGTGATTAAACGCAGGCCTCGCGTGGCCTTTTATAGGGCGCTAAGCGAGCGCTGATTGAGCCGTCGAATTTATTCATCATTCTATCATTCATTCAGATTTACCTATTTCACTCATACAAACATACTTATATGCGCGCGACTCGCCGTCGCTCGCTTGCGCTCGCATACATATATAAATATTATTCCGCAATGCGTTACTGCTGGTGCTAGCTGTGTAGCTGGAGAGAGAAGGGGGATGCGCCCAAGTCGATAGCCCGCCGTCGCTGCTTTGTTTACTGCGTGCTGGCTTCGTAGGATGTGTAAAGAGTGGGGCAGCCGAAACATTCGGTGCTCTCGTTGTATAGGCAAAATTTTTGAAATCTATTATAAGGTTATACGCCGGATAGTGTACGGGGCATTACATAGTCCCCTAGTAGAAATTTGTCAACTAGTTAAGAAATTTCTACTATACCTCCAGAAAATATGATTCAAATTTTAAAATTATTTTTCTAAGTAGATAAAAGAAAAAATGGGTATTGTTACGTTTGGAGCATTTTTTACCTTAGGTTGTTGTCTGTTTCTTACACTCACTCCTCTTCTGCCTCGCCTCCTCCTTCATCACTGAATTCCATGCGCTTTCGAAGTCCATGCGGACTTGTCTACGCCAGACGCTGGACCCATAGCCGTAGGTTGCGAAGGGGTTCGCCTTCTGCGTTCATCGACGGAGGAGAGCGTCGAGGACCTCGTTGTTTCCGCTCACAGGAGAGGTCTTAGTGGTTGAACTGCTAATAGCCGGCGCGTCAAAAAGCGCGTGTATTTTCGCCTCAATCCGGTGTGCTCTCTTCTCCTTCCGCTGCCGTTGGATTTTCTCCACGTTGATCCGTACGGACTTAATCGCCGTGACCCGTAGTTTCGCTGGAGCAGATGTTGGTGGTGCTGGTATTGTTGTAGGAGGAGGCGAGAGGCTCTTTTGTGTTGGTACATGCGTCTGGGGTAGGTCACACTGAACCGCCCGAGTCGATACGGCATTCGGACGCCACGCGACTTCCAAGAATGCGATAGCTGAGCGCGTTCTTCGATTTTTCTTAGCGTTATTACACCGTCTCCGGGCTGGATTGCCTCCTGTCCAACTTGAACAGTCTGGACCCAAACGTCCTGCCCAGAAATTAGTTTTCGTGGATAAACCACTGAGGTATTGATTGAGCGCTTAAAAATGCGTCTCATCTTTGAATTTTTAAAAGCGCTTAATAGTTGCGACTTCCAAAAATGCACTAACGATAGTCATCTTTAGCTTGCCCTTATATAGGCCAAAATTTGCAGAAAAAACTTATGAAAAACTTACAACCCTCAAACTCGTAGCGGGAGTTTGTTTTGAAGGTATTGACACGATATTGTAGTGTTTTGATGAAAAAGGGGAATATCGTGGCTTTATCTACATTCCTTTCTTTCAAATAGTAAGGCTGTGAATGCATTGTTTTCAGTAACTTCATGCTTTATCTTTATATCAATTTCTCTACAAGTATTTAACTGAATTAATTATTTTTTATTTTCGTATAAAAATAGAATAATACTTGTAGAGTATGGTTACTATAAATTGAGTCATTTTATCTTATGTTTGGGTATTTTTTATTAAGTTTAGATACATTTTAAGCTATTGAGAATACAGTCATTCTTTGGATGAATTAATAAATGTCAGAAGGTTCTAGAATGCCAGGTTTCAATAATGGAATTTCATAAGTAGAAAGAAAAACATTGTTATTTAAATTATCTATAATGATTTGTTATTTAAGTGTGAATTAAGAAGTTTATTTTTAAAGTCAAATAAATTGTTTTATATTATTTTTACTTATACTGTACACCTTACGTGTAACGATTTTTTTTCTAATTATTAATTATTAATAACTAGAAAAGGTTGTCACATAAACAACGATTTCCATACAAACAATATTATCGTATACATGTATCTAAAAAAAACAGTAATATTCTAACAATAATAATAGTGATTCTATGAACAATAGTCCTTTGTGCTTTTGAAAATTTTAATTAACTATCATAAAATAATTGCATAAATAAGTATCAAAAATAAGCCTCGCCGAGATATCCGGATTTCTTCAAGCCACGGGCAAGAAACGGCTTTCTTGTACTCCGGCTTCGATATACTCGAAATTATAAAATAGCAGCTTCAAAATATTTTATAAAAGTAACAGTAGGTGCAAGAACAATATAAAAATTTATTATTGTAGAATTATTAGTACTTATTATCAAAATGCTTTTTAAATATGCAAATATGGCATTTTCAATTATTAAAGTACAAAGAATATCGTTATGTACGAGTATATTTCCAAAAAACAGAATATATTCAAAATTATATAATAGCATCTTCAAAACGTTTTTCCATTTTTCGGGCTTTGCCGCGAGATGAAAATTCATATTTCGCCGCTTCTCCGCTACAGTGCAACCAGTGTAGCGGTCCGCGGCGTTTGCGCGCCGCCCCTCTCCACGCTTCCCCTCCGCTCGCGTTAAAGTAAATTAGTTTTTATTATTTATCTCAAAACTTTGCGCAGATCAGAAATGAGTAAAAAATCGTTTTCTATGTAAAATTTTACGCTCTTTCATTTGGTCGTAGATATAAGCAAAATAAAATTTAAAACGCAGTTTTCTTGGAAACTACACAACCTAGGAAGCTGCAACTTTCAGAATCGGCTATTTCGACCTCGATTTACATAATATCCAAAATGCAGCCATTCTCATGATAGTTTGATTTCAGGACTATTTTTATTGGACTATTGCATACATAAAAAGCGCTTTGCATGTATACTTAAGCTTTTGAGGTTAATATCATATAGTATAACACTTATTCAATATAAAAAGAAAATGATTTATTAATGAAGGCTTGTATTGTTGATTATTTTTTAATTAAATCATACTTAACATTATTTTACATCTTACAAAGTTATAATGGTAGCTTAAGTAAATATAAGCCATATATTTTTAAGGGGACAGGACACCTTTAAACTTTGAAAAAATCGATTTTGTTTATTACTTGTTTTGACAGGAAATGTTCCGTAGAACACGCTCCTGAAACCCGTTTATAAAAAAAAAATCCCGCAAAGCTACAAGCAAAATACTAAAACAAAATTTTTATCGTTTTTTTCGTAAAATTGCGTATTTTTCATTTTTTGTCTAATACGAGTAATAATTTTAATTTTAAGTTTTATAAATTCAATCTGAATAAAATTTTTATTGTAAATGTTGAAAATACTATTTCTTTACCGTAGTATATACGTATATTATGCTCCGCATGAATATTTTAGTAAATAAATTAGTGCATATTCATAAGATTTTTTTGCGTTATTTTCGAGATAAATTTCTAGTTTCGCTTCTTATACAAGGCTCCGACGGATACGTAGGGACATTTATTTGAATTCAAATATCTCAGTACTCTGCAGCAGCACGGATTTGAATTTTTCGTTTGGAGATTGTCAATGGCTACTGGCGCTCGACTGGAAAGTCGTTCCACCGCTTAGCAGTAGAATTTGGTATCCACATAACCGCGTAAGTAATGGTTGTCGTGTGTGATAGAGCGTCGTTGTTAATAAAATAATTTATACACATTTTATTAAAACAAATAAGTAAAGCAATGAATCATCACTATTACTACTACTGCTTGATGAAGTAAATATAAAATCCAATATTACGACATTTTCTGCATGATAATTCATTGCTTTACTTTTTTTTTTAATACAACGTGTATAAATTATTTTATTAACAACAATGCTCTATTACACACAACCTTTACTTAGGTTATGTGGACACCAAATTTTACTGCTAAGCGGTGGAACGACTTTTCAGTCGAGCTCCGGTAGTCATTGCCAATCTCCCAACGAAAAAATTGTAATCAGCGCTACTGCTGTATAACTTACTGGAGCTCTCATCGGAACACACCGCCAAGTGAAGTATTAGTGTAAAAGTAAAGCAGTAAAGTTATTTAAAAAAGTGTGAAGTGTAGTGATTTTAAAAATATGTGTGATAATCGAGATGCTAAGGCAAGGTTTGCGAGTACTCATCCTAACAAGAAGTACTTTCAAGGAAGAGGCAAGAAGAGGTCAAGAAGATTTCTAGAAGCAACATGCAAAGATGAACCTGCCAACAAGACAAGACCTTCAAGTTCAGCAAGAACAATGTAAACTCTAGCAGCGGAAGGAACCTCTGTGGTCAGAAATAGATTGATAAACTTTGCAAATCTGAAGCTTAAGGATTAGGATTCAAGATTGAAGTAGTGTGCATTGAGCGTGGTCAGCTGACAGCTTTTAACTCATGCAAAAAAGTTAGCGTCAAGAACCATGCTTGGGTGAACAACAGAAGAGCAGTAGTTACATTTCGTGCTCTTGGACTTGGGCACGCTGGTCATCATCTATTCTGTAGGTTGATGGACTACTTAATACCCATGGCTCAGTGTGCATGTGATGCAATTAGCGAACAATGATTTACTTAAAATTTAATAATTTTTTTAGATTTATTTTTTTCAGGGTTTAAAAGTGTTGTTTCCCCTTAATAGCCGATATCCAAATCCATTAATCTTTGCAATCTGCATTATATTGAAACTACGTATCTGGATTTTTGTACAAATATCTTTTCAAATGTTTAGAATTAAATTACAGTACATCTCTCATTTCATTGTCTCTGTTAAAATCTTCAGCTCAAGACCTATAAAGTATTTGCTAGCAGCTGAGTCAAAATTCTCAGATATTATTACAAAAGATCTACTAACTCTTACCAATTATATTTTTGAATTTCAGTGTATTTTTACATTCAGACGGATACAATAACTTTCCAATGCATTAATGAAAATCTTTCCTTTTGAAAATTGCAATTGAATTTATCTCAAATAATATACTTTTAATAACTGTACAAAAATACACATTTAATTTTTTAAACGGAGCTTGCACGGGGCGTTACAACGCAAAGATTTAATAGTCAAATACTCATGTTCTCTAAAATTTCGTTAAATCTACGCCAAATTGAAAAATTAATTTATCTAACTACGGGTCTTGTAAACTTTTTATTCTCCGAAATTGACTTTCGTAGAGCTTAACATAACCTTCCGGAAACATATTTACGTTGAAAATTGATTATATCTACGCCGAAGTACCTCAACTAGCAATTAGGGGTAGATACACACACACACATATATATATGTGTGCGTGTGTGTGTATATATGTATGTGTATGTATTATAACGGGGTTCTTTACCCCGTGTATAAAGAGTCAGTGACGTATTCACTGATCTGTTGGATAGCGAGAGGAGTAAAAGCAGCAGTTCGTTGCAGACTTCTTGTGGGCTGTGCGAAGCCTGACCCGTAGCGCAGTATGCTGTACGTGCTCGTCCTCGAGCATGTGAGCCCGCGGAGGCGTCGTGAGTGTTTATGCTGCGCAGCTTAATCGCGGATGAAGCAAACGTATATTCGAGAGAGGTGAGCGCGAGGAAAAGGCAGAGAGTTAGGCGTGAAATCACAAAGAGCAGGTGGAATTTAGATTTATGTTCAGAAAAAGAGACAAAGCGAAAGTGCGATGTTCCTGCGACCTTCGCAGGAAAGTGCTCGTACCCGGCGACACACCAAGAGCGCGGCTCCGTTGCAGCTACAGTCTTCTAGGGCTAGCGCGCGCAAAAGCGCCGAGACTACAAAAAGAGTTCCCCAGACTCTCTCTCTCTCTCTCTCTCTCTCTCTCTCTCTCTCTCTCTCTCTC
>QLSS01000717.1:14879-39229 GCA_024372645.1 Trichomalopsis sarcophagae | reverse complement strand
CCTCTCACATCAGCTAAATGACCGTCTTTCCGACGAGCGTTCATCGCTATCTTTGCCTGAAAAGTAGGACCACCTTCGCCGTTAGGAGATTGGTCTCCTTCTCTCTTACTTCCTGATTAGGACGA
This sequence comes from Trichomalopsis sarcophagae, assembly GCA_024372645.1. NCBI lineage: Eukaryota > Metazoa > Arthropoda > Insecta > Hymenoptera > Pteromalidae > Trichomalopsis > Trichomalopsis sarcophagae. Next base: position 39,104 of record QLSS01000717.1, on the reverse strand, counting down.
AGTTTGATTTTAGCATGGATGAGGCAACCGAACGGAACAGTTTGAGGATAGAGGGGTGCGGCGTGCCTGCAGATGGAGATGCGATCAGCGGAGGTAGAAGTAAGAACCTGGTAGGTAGCCTGGCTACTATAAATGACACCGCGGCAAAAAATCATGAAGGAACGGGCGATAAAATCGAAGGGTCGCTACAAAACGAGGAGGCTGAATAGAGGAAGTTGGAAGTCCTACTAGTCATAATACGCAGCAACCTGGTGAAAATGAAGGCGAAGACAAACGTCCAAAAGAATGTCAGTCGCGTAATTACGGATGGAATGTCTAAGATCTATGAAGCTGTTGAGGTTGGAATGCATGAACTTCAACGCATGAAGCAACTGTGATAGACTCTCACAGAAGTACAAAGGACGGACACGGAAGAAACGCCACGACTCAAACGTAAACGGGATAGATAAACCCCGACTCCGGAACCGGGAACTTCTACTTGAACGTAGGCAATCGTCACGAAACGAAGGAAACAAAAAGCGGCCACGGAAACAGAGACAAATGCTGCTGAAGCAAACAAGACAAAGACAAAAGAGCCCAAAGCGAGCAAGACAGATCGCTCAAACTTGAAACCCAGGCGGAGCGCGATTTTGATTAAGCCAGCAGAGGGCAAGACGTACGCGGACGTTCTACTTTCTATACGACAGAGAGTGAATTTGACGGACAATAAAGTTGACGTACGATTTTTCAGCAGACGATACAAAATGTACTGGGACAGACTGCACATTCGCTGCTCCCGGAAATTGCGGCGGAATCGGACGCGAACGTACTCGTAATAAGCGAGCAGTACCGAAAACCTCTCCGAGCCATCGTGGATCGCTAGCAGCGGATTATAGACAGTGGGTCCGGAGAAGACTATGCTTAGGTAAGGGTGGGTTTTGTGACTATTGTCAGTGTCTATCTTTCTCCGAACAATAGTGCGCGCTAATACAGCACAACACGAGAAATCACACAAGGAAAAAATTAGAAAAAGCGGAGACAAAACGACTAAACACGATAAAAAATAATCCTAACAAGGATACAACACCGAAATGCAGTAAGTTATCTAGTAGCAAACCCGAAAAAAACACTATAAATTTGGAAAACACAAAAAAAAAATTTAACGAATGGTCTGAGAGAATGAAAAATTTAAAACACATGCATGACAACGCGTAAGTCTAAATTGGACAAAAGAAAATTAGACAAGAAAACCACTACAACAAAAATAAGCGCGAATATATTTTTGAAATCGGTCAACTAGTCTGGAAAAAGAATAAAATTTTGTCATCCGCACAAAAAGATATCTGCGCGAAACTAGCAAAGTCGTACGTCGGCCCATATGTAATTAGTAAAAGAATAGGTAAAAACGTTTTCGTACTTCAAGACTTCGATGGAAAAATGCTAAGTTACTCATGCCACGCAAAGGAGCTTAAAGAAAAGATACGATTCCTTATATCTCTAAAACAATATAGTCAAATACTTTAAAATTTTATTTGGCGATTATAAATAAAAAGAGCTATTTGTTGCTCAAATTTTAAACGATTTCGTCGAACTGTTTTCAAGTAAAGAACTAAAATGTAAAAATCGTTTTCTCGAAAATTGTGCGAGCGACCTATCTAATGAATAGCCTGTTGTTTTGATGATTAGGTTGGTTAGGAACACATGTAAACTTGCGTGAATTTCTGTGAAAAAAAATTGACGGCAGTGTTCGTATTCTATAATAAAAAAAGAGAGGGGTTTGCAAACTTTTGGACAATGAACCATCCAAAACTTATATATTGAATTATGTATCAAAAACCGCCTCATACATTAGCAGGCAGATATACTGTATATAAAAACAATATTTTATTAATAGGACCTATTAGTTTAGTTGAAGAAAGCTACGTGCCAATAAATTGGCACCGGTCATTTTTTTTATAATGTGATACGCTTTTTAATTAGCATTTTCATCGCTCTAGGCTGCATGCATCGCACCCTCGTTGTGCTGACCATTTTCTACTTGGACCGCTGACCCTGCGTCTGGCTTCTGATTTACGGTCGGGGTAGCCACCTGCGGAGGCATCTGGGACCGTTTCTCGCTCGACGTTGCCGGTACATTTACTCTTTCTTCAATACACATTACAGGCACAACAGTACAATCGCCACGCACAACATAATTTGAGTCTGATGCTGGTACTGGTGCTGGTGCTGTTGCTCTGCCTGATGCTGATCGCCTGTTACAACAAGTACTTCAATTTCTTCATCCAGTCATCTTTTTTTCTGTAGGCTTATGTCTGCAATATACGTAAAAAGTATAAAACAAATTCAATTTATACTAACCTAAAAGTAAATACGATAAGTACTTACGCAATTAATGATACTTCTGGTGTATACGCCTGTCGTAGAGTTTAAACACAAATTTTAAGTTACACAGCGCTAGGATGTATAAAAACTCTACCGCAAGATTATGCGGTGTCACATACATTATTTGCGACCACCACTTGTTGTTGAAACGACGCTTTCTTAGACGTTTTTGCTGCATACAAGCTGCAGATGCACATGTAGACACTCTAGTGCAGAGACTCGTGACAAGTTCGACAAACTCCTACAACTTGAGAACGCAAACAAATTTTTTACAATGAGCCATTGCAACTATCTTAGAGATATGAATTAGAAAAAAATCACCTATTCTATTTTATTTACCTGACAAAGCGGTCGATCCCAAGGACTAAACAAGAAAAAAAAGGTAATTTTATTTTCTCTTAGATGCATTACAGCTGAACTGTTTGTAATAATGGGATGATTGACAAAAACACGAAATAGTATTTTTTAAAAATCAAAAAATGGCCATGAAAAATAGTTGGGAAAATAAAAAATAACTGTTTTTCCGCAATTCAGAATCCAAAAATATATATGCATGTCAAATTTTATTGATATTGGCGGAGTAGTTCCAGAAATATTACGGTATACATGCACACATCCACACACACACACACATACACACACATACACAAACATCCATACAGACATTTTCTAAAAACACATGATTTGAACTTCTAACACATCAAAAAGTATTTTCTAGAAGTTTTGACAAAACTCAAAACGTTACTATTGCAAAGCTTCCTTTAAGAGGAAGCAAAAAAACATCTTTTAACGAGAAAATCTAGTCAAGGCACCGCCCTTTCCCAATCCCTCTTAATCGTTGCTCGGGTTTTGGCTCAACACTGCTCAACACTGGCCCCCGCTTTTCTCGCGTCTACACACATCAGTTCTCTGTTATCTTCCGCAGGAATTTCGATATCTATAGGAAGATATTTAAAACGTCCACCGTGTGCGTGTGCTTGTGTAGTTAAGTGTAACAATGGCTCAAGCTAAGCTAAAGCGAAAGGACACACCCGGAGAGCTGCCAGAAGAAGTCAGAAAGAAAAAAAATAATCATGCTCGAGGCAGCAGACAATTGTGTAGTTACACTGCTAAAGTTTGCTGTATTAACAACAGTTCACCTGTTAAATAACTCGAATTGAAAAAGAATCAGCTTCTCTCTTCTGCACAATGACACCACTTGTCCCAGCTTTTGTCTCTACTCCGTGAAAGTTTTTCCGCCGTGGCATGTCGTCGTCTTCTTTCTCCTGCGAAATTCATTGTGTTTTGTGTTGATTTATTCACCCAAAATTCCTTCACTCATTCTACTATTTTAATTTAATATATATAATTTTAACTCATTAGCTTTTGTTCTGAACTTGTGAGCGAGCGAGTCGCTGCCGGCGTCGGTTGGCACTTCGCGAAAGCGACCATTGTCGGCGAGTGGGCTACGGCCTCGTGCGTTATTTTTGCGTTTCAGCTTCGAGCCGTAGACTTGCGGCATAAACGCAGCGATTTTGGGAATTGAGTCGTGAGTAGCACATTCATACAGCGCATTATCAATTATTATTCCGAATTTCACTCTCATTGCTGCATTTAATAATTCCTCTCGAGTTCCTTTGTCGATTATATTTCGGTGCTTTCTTTTCTTGTTCAAAATTTGATTTTGTTCTCTCGTTTGCGTATTGCGTATTGCGTATTTCAAGGCCAATCTACCATGGCTCCACCGCTGAGGAAGTTGGTAGCTTCGCAGGCAAGACGCTAGACGGAAATCAGTGTCTTCCGTAATAGTTTGCTCGCTAAGCCCCCTGCGTCGCTCAACAAAAACATCCTCCAAACTCGAGTCGACGCTTTGAAGAAGGTCTAAGAAGGTGTTGGAGCTTCGTTACCATAATCCGAGGCTCATCATCACCAGGTATTTGATGGCTTTTATGTCTGTTCCTCGTCTTAAAAAGGAATCAGATGATGAGTTATGCTTTTTCATTGATGATACTACGCGTATCGTTCGTGTTCTGGAGAATTTTAAGGTGCCGATAGACCAGTGGGATGTATGGTTCGTTTTTCTCTTGTGTGAGCGCTTCTATCTAGAGTCTCGTAGTCGATGGAGTCCTTGCTTAGCGAGAAGGAGCGAAAGAAGATCGAGTCAGGAGCAGGCATAGGGCAGGAGGTTACTGAGTCGTCCTACACTCCGGCGACATTCCACGAGTTTATAGAATTCCTTGAAACTCGAGCTCAAACTCTTAGCTTGCTGACTCCTGATCGACGTGGCGAGAAACGATCGGCTGCTCCGCTTAAATCGATTCATCCTCGTAAGGTGTTCCACGCAAACTCTTTGCAGTGTCCTCTCTGTGCTGGTCTACACTCGCTGATGCGATGCTTTCAGTACAAGGAGAAGAAGCCCCAGGATCGCCACAAGGAGGTTAAGCTGCTCCGGCTTTGTTTCATCTGTCTGGGACATCATCGAGCGAATTCTTGTTCCTCTTCGGGTCGTTGTTCGGAATATAAACAAAAGCATCATTCCTCTCTTCATGGTCTGAGTAGGAGCAGTCAAGGATTATCGTCTACTGCGCCGAAGAAGGACCAAGGGAAGAAGAGCTCAGCGGTGATTTTGCATGCTGCTGATTCCTTGGTGTCTTCAAGGAAGATTCTTCTTGCTACTGCGCGTGTGTTAGTGGTAGACCCTAAGAACAAGGACACGTATGTACGGACGCTTTTAGATCAAGGATCAGATGCGTCGTTTGTGTCCGAAGCCATTGTACAGTTACTTGGACTGCCTAAGCGACGTACAGACGTGCCACTGTCTGGCCTGAGAGCTAGTGCAGCTGGCATTGCTCGCTCGATCGTTCCGCTTACTCTTCTTTCAGCGGTAGATCCAAGATTCCAGGTTGAAACTGAGATGCTAGTTCTCCTTAAGTTTACATCGCTTCTTCCTTTTTATGAAGTCAGTGAGAAGTTGGCGAAAGAGCTGTTTTTAGGCGTCACTTAAGCTGATTCGGAGTTTGCGATTTCAAAGAAGATCGACATGATTTTGGGTGCTGATCTTTATGGTCAGTTGCTGCGCTCTGGGGTTAAAAAATCCTCAACTTCGCAGCTTGTTGCTCAAAACATTGTCCTCGGTTGAATCGTTTACGGGCCGATGGACTAAGGGATGACACGGCGGGTGGCAGGTGCAACTAGTCAAGCTCCAGTTCAGGCGTTTCACTGCGCTCCTTAGGATGACTTGGAGAATTTGTTGCAGCGGTTGCCTCTCGAGGAGTTTTTGTCGCCATCTTTTAAGATGAAGCCGGAGGATAAGAGATGCGAGAGCATCTTCCAGGACACTCATCGTAGGGACGCACAGGGGCGGTACGTGGTAAAGCTGCCGTTGAAGCCTGATCTTCAGTGGGAGCAGAAACTCGGCGTATGGCTCTTGGTTCTCTCTTGAATTCACATCGTCGGTTTTCACGTGATTTGAGGATTGCCAATTCGTATCGCGAATTCATGGAGATGTACGAGAAGTTAGGGCACATAACACGCGTTCCACCATCGGAAGTCCACAAGGCTGACGCATGGTATCTGCCACACCACCCAGTGGTGCAAATTCTTCTGTTGATATGGAAGTTGAGAGTTGTGTTCGATGCTTCTCGACGTACAAAGGACGCGCACTTGTTCAATGCTTTTTTGTTGACCGGACCTCCATTGCAGAGTGACCTCTCTTTGATTCTTTTAAATTGGCGTAGGTATCGCTTCATATTTACTGCCGATATAATCAAGATGTTTTGGCAGATTTAGGTGGAACCAGAGCATCAGGACTATCAGAGGATCGTCTGGTCACCCAAAAATTGAGTGATCAGTATTGGAGGATGGTATTGGTAGTGACCATCTTTCGATCAGCGTTTCAGTTAACAACTAAGCTCCTCAATTCGCAACCAATAGAGAAAAGCTAAATACTAACAAATTTAAGTGGGACAAATTTCAACCCAGCTTAGAAATTAAAACCTCCAAACATGATTTTTCTTCAACCAACCCAATAGAATCTTACGAAAACTTAACAAAACTTATTCTAGATACCCTCCTCGAATCAGGCGCGAAAGTTTCATAAGGCAATAGAACAGTTAAAATCCAAAACCCATTGTAAACACAACTGAATTAGACATCGCAGTGGAGAAAAGGAAAAACCTAACTGACGTGTACCGGAAAAACATAAATCGGGAAAATTATCTAAATTATCAACAAGCAAATGAAAAATTCAAAAAACTTGCCGCAGAAACCAAACAAAACTTTACAAGAAACTATCTGCAATCCCTCGAACGTAACTTTAAAATAAATTCTATTTGGGATGTAATTAGAGGACTAAAATGATACTTAAACACCCCCAAAAATGTGGACCAATTCGACTATGAGGATCCCACAATTCAGACTACGATAGACAAAATATGCAAAAGCACCCCAACTCCGGAAGTCGTCATTCCAAATGATATTACAAACCACCATCTCGACCAACCCATTTCAGCCAAAGAATTTCAGTCAGCCATTGACAATCTTAAAAGCAGATATTTCCCAGGGAAGGGCCGCATCTCAAATGAGATTATTCAAAAACTTTCATTTATACCAAAGAAAAAATAAGGAAAATTTTCAACCTGATCCTAGTCCAAAAGGCCTTCCCTAAACAATGGTCCGAATAACCAAATATTCTTATTCCTTAACCAGAAAATAAAGGTTTTAAGCCCATAGCAGTCTTCCAATTTGCTTAAACTTCTCGAAAAAATTGTCAAAAGATCATTAGATTGGTACATCGAAAACGACTTCATAATACCCAACCCGCAATACGGATTTCGCAAACAGAAATCTACTCAAGACAGTACTACCCTATTGGCCACCAGAGCATACCTAACTCTATCTAAAAAACAAGTGTTTGCAGTCCTCTTACTTGATAGCGAGGGCGCTTTCGACAACGTAAACCCCAACACCCTTATCCGAGACTTAATAGAACTAAAAATTTCTAGTAAAATAACAGTATTCGTACAAAATATCATTAGTTTAAGAAAAAACTCCTTTTTCCTAAACAAAAGACACTTAGCTGATAAAAACATTCACAAGGGATTACCACAGGGTTCTGTTTCGAGTCCAACTCTGTTCAACATATATGTCAGAAACATCATTCATAATATAGGTCAATGCAGTGATTTGCAATTTGATGATGATTGTGCAATCACATTCTCTCACAATAATCCTGAAATTGCGGCTCAGGCTATAGAAGAAGGCGCAAATCAACTAAAACTCTGGTTAAAAAAAAAGAAATAAACATAGCCCCCCATAAATCTTACCTTATTTTGAATAACCACAAAAAAAAGCTTCCAGATAACATAAATATCAACATCGACAGCACAACTTCACAGCCTACTAAAAAGGTCAAATTTCTAGGAGTCATCTTTGACTCAAAACTAAAATGCCCTCCCCCCCCCACATAAAGTATATCAAGACTAGAGCATCTAATACTCTCAACATACTAAAAGCTTTCTCCAATAAAACACATGGAGTCAAACCCCGAATCCTGGGAAACGCATAGAAAGCCCTTACCAGATCAATCTTAGAATGGAGTTACGCCTGCTTCTCAAATGCTCTCAAAATCTTCCACCTAAAACAATTAGAAGCAGTTCACAGCACAGGGTTAAAAATATGCCTAGGACTTCCTAAATTCGCATCTAACGCACTCACACACAATATCATAGGCAAAACCACACTTTCACATCGTAAAAACATCTTAATAGATAGGTACCTGTACAAATCAGCAAGCCTCGAAGCATGCCCTTATGTCGACTCTTTTAATCCTTCAGGAAACTATTGAAAAAAAACAAAAAATCAAAATCTAAATTCATAATGAGAACAGTCCTCCATAGATATAAAATCTTTAAAAAAAATGTACCAAACATTCTTCAGACAGACTTACCCATCCCATATGAATTCCATCTGCAATGCCAACTCACACATCCTAATATGGTAGATATCAACAGAGATTCCCAAAGCAACGGTATATTCCTCAATCGGTTTGACTTAACGAATTGTCCTGGATATTATATGTTACATATGATACATACATCTATGTTGATGCAACCTTCCCCTACAATAACAATTTCCAAGGATTAGCCTTATACCACAAAAATACCAATAAAATAGTCCAGCACAAAACAACCAACGCTTCTACTTGCACAGAAGCAGAACTTCTGGCGATTCTCGTGGCTCTAAGATACATAAAAACCAATAACTTAAAAACTTCCGAAACAGAACTAGAATGCAAACTTAATATTAATTTCATTCAATAAAAAATAATCGTGTAAATTTAGTATGGATTTTTGGTCATAAAAATATTAAGGGCAACGAAATTGTTGATAAGGCACCAAAAAATGCGATCCAGAACCAAGAGGTAATCCACTTTAAATCGCACTGGTATCAAGCTTTCTCAGCTCAACTATTAAATCACAAATCAAACTGGCACGAAGAACACACACAACAACTCGACACAAAAGGTACCCAATATAAAAATAAAATATCTTTTACTAACCTCAACAACTTAAAAAAAATGTACACCCAATTGAACAAAGCACAGCTAACAATCTACCTCAGAATCCTCATCAATTCTCACTGTACTCCAGACAAACTTATCAATAAAAACCTATAACTAACCTCACCTTAATACGCGCTCGCATATAAGAGGACCGCTTTCACATGAAGGTGAGAAGTCCAAACCACACGGATGAAGATGGCACATAACATAACCAAGCGACAGCTATCGCTTACTAAGAAACACTAAAAGAACCATTCCGGAACTCGAAACAGTTCAAACCACAAGATTTAGGTTTAGAACTCTGATCAGAAAGAAGACTTGAAGAACCTCTAATTAAGTAGAAGAAATGCCAAGAAAATCTACCAATTATCCCCTCATGGACAACAGGGTGTAATCCTTGCTTTACACTAAAAAGCAGTCGGGTCGGCAAACTGACTTAGTCAAGCTGCGCAACGATTTCCCACCGTTTCGAACGTGCAAAACAAAATATATGTATATGCTAAAGTTATAATTGCATAATTTATAATTTATAAATTACGACGATGGATACTATACATTCGAGTGGCGTAAACCGAAGCCAAAATAAATCGTAAAAGTGCTACGAGTGCAGCTAACATAATAAAACCTCGAGCAAATGCAAACAAGACTGATCAAAATAAAAGTGCAACAAAAACTAGTGTTCCAAATCGTAATTCGCTCAGTGAAAACCCTTGCACTAGAAGTGTTTCTAGCAATACAGTAAATCCTATGCAAGCTAAACTGCAAGAGTCAGCAACAACAAGAAAATTAGCGTTTGCTGATATGTTAAAAAGTTTAAATGATATTGTTGATGAGGAAGAAAACATATTTATTAACATAAATGTTCTTTAAAGTTATAGATGACAAGATGACATGTGACAACTTGATTTGGAATAGTTTCGCATTGCGTCATGTCAAAAATGTATGTATTCTATTTTTTTTCTATTCTTTATTTTCAATTGTATAATTATTATAAATTATTGTTGTTTTGTCAGGTTTGGATCCCTTTCCCCCCGACATGTTTTGATTTAAAGATATAGAGTCCTGATATTGTTTGAAGATTTCTTCGTGAGCAGAAGTGTGATTAAATTGTTTTTAGATTCTATGTGACTTGTGTTAGTTATAGGTAAAGGAATACTTTTGAAATAATTGTGTTTAGATTGACTAGTTCTATTAGTTCTTTTTTTGTACAGTTTATAAGAGTAAATTTGAGTGGTGTTTCGGGAGAGAGAATAAAAATTTTGAATAAAGGAGTGTGGATAATATTCACGTTTTTTTGATTAATATTGAGATCAAGAATCACGATTAATCATTATTTATTGTTATAATTGTTATTCTTAGAGAAGTTTTAATAATTCATCAATTTCATTCCATATCTCATCCGTTATTTCGGCTGGTAGTTGATTAGAGTCTATCTCGTTTACTGCATTTTCTAGAATTTCTATTGATATTTCATCAGTCATTGTATTTGCTAATTTTTGCGTCATTTTTTCTTCTGTTAAGGTGGTTTGTAAGATAGGAGTATCGTTGGCCTCTAGCGGCATCTCTTCTTCAATGGCCTTGGCTATTCTTTGTTTATTTCTTCTTCTGTGAATGTTGATTGTAGTTTCGGCGCTGTTGCGTACTTTCATTTTTTTAATGGTTTATTTTTTTCCTTCGTTTCGAGGTTTTCTATTTGTAGTCTCCGTATGGGTGCTTTTATTACTTGTTTTGCTTCTCTTTTTTTTGTTGGTTGGTTGATATGCTGGTTTATTAATATTTATTGTCCTATTAGTTTCTCTGAGTTCTAGGTCTTCATTTATCATTGTAAATCGCAGTTTTGTTTTCTTTAGGATTCCTTGATTATTTTAGATAGTTCCTCTTGCTTGCCTTTTCTCTTGCGGTGGTTATTATGTCTAGCTGTCTGACCTCTGCTATTTGGTTTTGTTTAGCACTCCATGTTCCTTGTAATGAAATTCTTGCTTCTTACCATTTTTCAATTTCTTCTATAGTGACTCTCTTTTTAAATTCCATGCACTTCGTGGAGGGTATCTTTTGACTGTTGTTTAATGACACGTTTCTTACAAGTATTGACCCTGACGGTAATTTTTGTACGGTGTTTATTGTTTCTCCTCTTTCATAGAAGCATGGCATATAACAAAAGCTGCAGAATGGTAATCTTCGTATTTGTCCTACGTAGAAACAAGTAATTCCCTCTCTTAGTCTGACGCAGGTTGACCGTAGCAAGGTGTCGTAAACCTCTGTATGTTGGCTTGGGATGGCTTCGTCAAATAGCGTATCGTCCTCCTACATGATTATCCTATATTTTATCCGTTTATTGGTTTTTTTCTTGTTCTTTTGTCACATCGTATTCTATATTATTTTCTGCTTTTTCTTTTATTATGCATTGGTTAATTTTTACTACTTTGTTTACACCTTATATAATTTTTTCATTATTAGATTGATTATTTATACAATATATATAGTAAACATATTACGCAAGAATATAGTATAATGTAGTATTACAAGGCTAAGAATCTGGATCCAATTAGATGGAGCACCACCACATTATGCACGCATTGTTCGTGATTATTTAAACACGCGCAATGGCAGGTGGATTGGGCGAGGTGGCCCAGTTGCCTGGCCCCCTCGTTCACTTGATTTAACCCCTCCCGATTTTTACTTAATGGAGTATCTTAAGAATGTTGTTTATGCTCAACGGCCAACAACGCGAGATAATATGATCGAACGCATTCGTACAGGTTGTGCGGCAATCCCTCGAGATGTTCTACTTAGAACCATAAGACAATTCAGAGTTCGATTTGATCTTTGCATCCAACAAAACGGTGGTAATTTCGAACAATTAATCAATGGTTAACTCCAGTTAACATACCGTAAAAATACCAACAAAATTAAAAAACAAAAAAAACATAAAAACAAATAAAAAATACAAAAAACAAAATAACACATATAAGCACATAAAAAATACATTAAAACAAATAAAAAATACCTAAAAACAAATAAAAAAATACAAAAAAAAAAATAAAACGAAAAACAAAAAATGGGATGCTAAATCCTTTTGACAACCTCCTCGATGGTGCATCCTGGGTTCGGCTGATGTCAAAGGTAATTTCCGCACAAAAGATGATTTTTTTCCAAAATCACATGTTCACACGTAAAATTTCCCGCTCTTTCCATTTCTGGTGCCAAAAGTAGGGGTTTCTATTAGAAGAAATTGACTTGACCTTCAAATGACCTTGAAGGTCATGCTAAATGACATTGTCAAGGTCATCATCAGATATCCAGGGGAAAATCCTAAAACTTTTATCCGAAACTTTTTTCGCTGTCATGCTTTGCCAACAAGATAATTGAGATTAAAGATTAAAATGACTCACCCTGTATATTGCGTACCTTTGTATAATGGTATCTATAAGCAATTTGACAAGTTAACAAAGCATAATGACTCTGATTAGTCCCGCGCTCGTGGTTCCGAATGCCAAATACCACATTTGATCCCATGTATCTCATGCTATTACTTTGATAGCTTGTTCGTCGAACATATTTGTTATCGTATTTACCTCTTGATCGTTGTTATCGTCTTTACCCGCCATACCTGATGCTATTTTATTGAGTACAGTTGGTTTTTTAATTGGAAATAGTATCATATCACGAAGTCTATTAAAATTCTTTTCTCCGTAGATCCCCCCTATAGCCAGAGTTTCCTGGCTCATATACATCCATGTTGATTTTGACTGCGGTTAAACGTGTCGGGCTCTTCCCCTACAATTAGCATAGGTAACATTTTATACCAGGGGTTATCTATTTTAAACATTCCAGGTATTCTGCTGTCACGCTATTTGCGTACCGGTTCTCACAAGCATCCGGGTTCTAGGAGCAAGGAAAAGCTCCTATTCATCGTGTTTCTAATTTTGATGCATAGACATTTTAACAGATGTACCGCCTCTCTGGCTACCAAGCCTATATTATCCGTTCGACTCCATGAGTCTGTATCTGAACTCCTCTGGCGATATAGTCGTGATCGAAATTGCGTTTTTATGTACTTTTCGTCAAGTTCGCATTTTTGTTGTAAAATTTTATGATACATTTCTTGAAACTGTCCCCTCATGTGTTTCGCTATATATAAAAATTTTGAATTGTAGGAAATATATCCAAGTTAGTTGTGTTTATAGATGACTTTTTAATTAATTCTCCCGAATGTTTGCCGTCTGGCACGAATAATTTCGGATGTTCGGGTCAAAGAATATGTAACCGCATTTATGTAACTTGGTTGTTTTCCATAAAGCGAATGTTACAGCTTCGGATTCTAAGGAGTACATGACCCTTAAGCGTCTTCGTCATATATTTTGTGTAGATAGCCTTCAGAAAGTATCGAGTATTTATCAAGTCCGCAAAAGTCATCCGGGACGTTAACCCAAAATACATGAGCTCCATCATAGTCCATACGCTGCTACTGGTAATGCGTCTGCGTGCATATCGCAATATGTAACTATGCGCGTTATTTTTACCGAACATTTATATACGTGTGTTGACAAGTATTCGTTAAGCTATAGTAATTGAGCGTAAGTTCGCATGACGTTAACAGTTGGTTTCTTTATGTCACAATCTCCAATGTCTAATAACAATACTTTTGTTAGATTCGAAAAATGATCTCCACAATCGTAACTGTACAATCTATTCATGGTATGAAGGATGCTTAAAAGCAACAAGGGCAGGCAAGATATAACCATCTGCAAAGAAACGAAACTTTCAAGGTTTCGATTTACACCCTCAATTTTTTATTGGGTACATATCACAGGCATACATATATCTTTATTTTATATATGCGGTATAGTAAAATTCAGATCACCAGATTTCACTACATAGCAATTTTTGCTGTACAACATATCAAAATTTATGGATACAAAAGCTTTTTAAAAATATTTTTGGCCCTTTTATTTTGTCGTCTGTTGGTGCTTTTTCTCTCATTTGTGTTAGTTGGGTGTTGCAGGCGAATTTTCATTTATTTATTTGTTACATTTAATCTTGAAGTCGCATCGCATAGAATTTAATAATATCCTAATTTACTTACATCGCAAGCTAATTATTACACATGTCGCAACCTAACAACGCATCGCTAGACTAATCGCATTTATATTTATGTATAATGTTTCGATCTAAAAGTTCCTTATAAACTAACCAAACAACCACGTGAAATTTTAAAATCACTTGAAATTCGATTCAAGGGTTTATCACATGTTTTCTTGAAATATTTAGCATTAGAATAGAAGCACTTGTGGTCAAACACAAAGAGTTCACACGTAAAATCAACAATTAAAAGCACTCTGTACAAGATCTCGAGAAGTATAAATCTCTTTTGAATTAAAAGTGAAACTATTATAAGACTCTATTTCTCGCAATAGGAAAGATCAAGTGAAACGTAGAATTGCACTACTCACTACTCGACACACACAAAATATGCTTTCACTTTATACAAAATTTTGTCGTACACTGACACTCTCAACAGCTTAACACTATATAAACACTGTTAAAACACCAAACGGGAGCACAGGACACTACAGAACACTTTGTTATTTTATCTTTGCCTTAAAACTCGCGAATCCCCTTGATAAAGTGCAAAAACATTACCCAGATGTTGTATACCGCTATCCTTGTGTGAATATACAAGCCAGTTTTGGTAGTATGCGCCTTTCCCCTCACATTGAATGATTACACCTCTGCAACAAACAAAATAAACAGGCACATTAACCTTTAAAGGGCCGGGTTTCGAGGTTTCCCACACTCATATTTTCTGTTCTCACTAATAAACAAGGTCCAAACTACAAGGTCCAAACAATAAAGAGGACACACTCATGCACCAACAGATTACACGTGCGCACTATTTTAACCGCAATTTGAAAGCAATAATAAAGAAAAACAAAGTGAGCCGGAGTAGAGTCGAGGAGCAGAGAGAGCGCGTGGCAGCCATTTTGAGCAGGTGCGTAATTCAAATAGTAAGAGCGAAATATTGATATCTTTAGGGTTCTATGACAATAACAATTATTATTAATTAACTTAGATGTAAAGTAGGGTTCATATAAATAAATAAATAAATAATTTTTTTCTTTTGTTCTTCTCATTAAATTATTAAGGAAGCTTTACGCTCTAAAGAATAGTAATTAACGCTTTAGAGTTTGGTTATTTAAATATTAAGGAGGCGATAAATTATTTACTTTCAAAAAAGGCACTCAATATTAAGAATTTCTTTTCTTTAGGGATAATAGTTTTGATTCGGGGTTTTCCTCAACTATTTAATTATTTTTCACATTTAATTATTTTCGAACATCCTAGCGATTGCCTGAATCATCAATTTCGTTTCTCTTATCGCGTTTACTTAGCTCTTTTATCGACTGACACCTTATATGCAATTTACATAGAAATTTTGGAACTTTGTTAAATTATTAATTTTTCTATTGTTAATTTTAACATCACATACCGAAATTTAATGACATAGATTTTATTGATACCTTTTTAGAATTTTAAGAATTCCAATTTGAGACTAGGTTAATTAACATTTAATTTAATTATTAAAACACACCTATTTAATTTCTATTTAGAATATAAGGAGCAAGCAAAGCTTCGTGAATTATCCTTGAAATATATATTTTTAACCCTTTTACGAACATTACGTACCCATTTTACACCATTTTATAAATCCTTGTTGGCGAAATACGACACTTTAGAAATTTTTGTTGTTGTTGTTTTGGTCCATACCTTTTGTATGTCTCCAAGGGACGAGATTTTTAAAATTTTGGTTTTTGAATTTATAAACAAACTTCTTGAAATAAAAATAAAAGTGGCGACAAGTGAGAGTGATAATATTAGTCAGGCAAAATTCTACAATTACTTAAAAACAAATTAAACAAGAAAAAGAAAACTAAAGTAACTGAAAGCATATTAAATAACTCAAAATATCATAAGAGTGCAAGAGAATCAGTCGACGACACAAGCGATTATCTAGATTATCTAGAAGGCACAGAGTACCTATTCGAAATGATACGAAACGCATCAAACAATGACAATTCGGCCAGTGGAGGAGCACAAGATGCCAGCATACTTTTAATGAGCACCGTGGCAAATAGTTTTGCACTTATGAACTGCATAAGCGGGATTCCGAGTTTTGATGGGATAAAGAATCTTCGAGATTACATACAAGATCTAAGGAATGCCAGTGAATTAGTCAGCGACCCGATCAAACCGCAATTTCTACAACATGCCCTACATAAAATAACCGGATCAGCGAAGAAAAGTTTAAATAATAAAACAATAAGAAGTGTAAGCAGTGTAGAAGATTTGATACAACATCTAAATCAGAGATTTAGACCCGGAAGAAATTGCAGTTATTATAACAATAAAATACAGAACGTGAGAACAAGAGAACAAGACACAGTGGGTGATTTTTTATGACGAAATTAACGTACTTCTGAGTAGTGCTAAAGACGCGTTAAAAGAAGAAGAAGGAGAAGGGTTCAAAAATTAAATGATGGCACCATTGGAAACTTTATCAGTAGACATATTTATTAAAGGTCTACCTGCAAATTTGTCTGAACGAGTGGACTATAGTAAACCCAACGATTTGAGAGAAGCCTATGAAGAAGCAGTGAGGTTAGAAACCAGAATCGACGCAAAAATAATTCCAGATTCAAGACCATACAGAGGGAGAGACCGATATTATAATAATCAAGACAAGTATAATGGACCACAAAATGGACATAATTATCGTCATTATGGAGGATACCGACATGAGAACCGCTATGAAAATAATCAGAAAATAATTCAAATTACGTAGGGTACGTGAATAACAGAATGCACGACGGACCGCAACAAAATGAACCTAAAAATCATTTCCCGCAGAATAATTATCAAAACAGTCATCGAGCTAATAGCTATAGAAGAAGAGGATATCAAAACAATTATGGCAACCAAAGCCAAGAAAAAAATTTGATCACTCAGTCCAATATTTATCAAGGGCACTAAACAAAGCTGAAAGAAATTATTCCACCACTGAAAAGGAATGCTTAGCGGTACTATATGATCTACATCAATTTAGACCATATTTATTGTGCCGTAAATTCACACTGATGTCCGACCATGAATCTTTAAACTGGATACATAGCAGAAAAGACCCTAGACAAAGACTCATGATGTGGATGTTCAGGCTCACAGGTTATGAATACACGTTTAAATACAAACCTGGAAAATTAAATACGAATGCTGATGCTTTGTCAAGAAATCCTCCAGAAATGACTGTAAAGGAAATTAACGAAAATTTGCCAAGAATCAGAGTGATGATAATTGATGAATAAACAAAAGAAGATCAAAATAAAACTAAAGACAAGAGGCCCATGCAAAATACCGGCTTTCGCAGCAGAGCTCAATCATCATCCAAAAAGACCACTGCACCCCGATCCAGAGGCAGACCCATAGGGGCCAAAACAAACAAAGAACCACCTAAACTAGATCATAGTGTGATAGCACAAAGAACCAGAGCGAAACGCACACAGATACCAAGTCCAGTAGGACAATACATTAAGCAAGGAAGTATAACTAGAACATTCAAAACCATCGGTCCAAAGAAACCCGCGCAATCAAAAACGTCAAACAGAGTTGAAAAATCAACAACAGAAATGAGCTCTGTTAAGGCGAGAGAGTTGCCAGAAAGTTCATCCAACATAGATTCAGACACTTCTATGACAGTGAATCCGTCTAGAAGGTCATGGCTATCGTCCACAGACAACGAAGATAGCGACTTAGGTAGTGGGTTACGAGTGGAAGGACCAGAAACAACAGAAAATGAGAAGCAAGAAATACCAGAAGATGAGGTATTCTCTTCAGAAGATAACGAAGATAAGACTATAAGTAATATAGCCATCGAGTTGAGTGCCGTAGAAGGACCCCAAGCTGACGAAACCACTGATGAAGACTCAATAGAAAATCTATCCATAAAAACCACTCTGACGAAAGAAGAAGTGGAAGAGGCTAGTAGAAAATTTGAAGAGAGCATGAGAAGATCTGAAATGGATAGAGGAGCACATATCAGCGAATCAGGAACTGAATTAGAAATACAACTAAAACTACCCTCACATTTCTCAGACGATGATAATGTACCAGACGATGTGCGTGAAACCCTGTACTTGTCGGATCCAAGGTTCGAAAACGAAAGTGACATAGACGATGTATGGAGAAAAGGTGTCCAGAAACTAGTAAAACGAGCGCGAGAGAAATTACAAGAAACATCAGGTCAAGAAGATATAGGAGATGAATCAGACGTCGACACTGTAACAGATATTATACCCCCACCAATAAGAAAAACCTTATCACCAAACTCAAAAACAAAAGAAAACTAGGAGTACTGAGCGAGATAGAGTCCGAATAAGGGTCAATAATAGACATAAGATTTTCGAAACCACCAGAACCAACCATACCTTTTCTTATGCCGACCCCACCAGACTTGGAACCATTAAAGAAGAATCGTGATCTCCGCCAAGATGATGAAGAATCTGACAGTGATTTAACCCATATAACAGCGAGAATGATACGAGCTCCTCATAATATAATTACTGTAAGAGAGTGCCTCACTCACAAGAGAGACATCCTTGTACACTTCTTATCAGCCGATTTTGACAATACGTGGTCCGTCACCAAACTGCTGGAAGAAATAGGAGCAATCGATTTAACAAAGATAAAGAACCAGAAACCAAAGTCAGGACAAGTGGTAGGTACTCCTTTCAAGAAGAATCACATATGCATGGTGATAGTGGAAGATAAACACCATCAAAATACTGAATGTGCATAAAGCACTCGTAAACCTGAAACAAATACTCATAGAAAGAGGCATTAAAAGCTTTGGAGTGGCTAGAAAAGGAGATATCTTGGACCAACTATGATCTCCAACCATCATAGAAATGCTTTATCTACACTTCCACAGAAGTGGAATAAGAGTAACCATGTGTTATGGCAAGGCAGAAGTACCACCTGAAAACACAGAAAATAAATAATTGGTCACCGTCATAATAGTTTAACCGGAGGACATAAAGGGATTCTCCAAACTTATCAAAAGATAAGAGAACGGTACTATTGGCCCGGAATGCGAAACGACGTTCAAGACTACATCAGACGGTGTGCGAACTGTCAAGAACAGAAGATAGAACGATTCAAAACAAGAGAACCGATGATCATCACGGACACACCAATAGAGGCTTTCGACAAAGTGTCAATCGACACGGTAGGAAAACTTAGAATGACACCGAGGGAAAATTGCTACTTACTAACGATGCAGTGCAATCTAACAAAGTACCTCATAGCAATACCCATTAAAAATTTACATTTGCCAATTTGGAGCGTCAAGAGCGATACTTTCAGGCAGAGGGACCAGTTTCTTGTCAAATATAGTTGAATCTCTACTAAAATTATTTAAAATAAACCACCTAACAATCTCGGGATATAGACCTCAAACAAATGGATCACTAGAAAGGAGTCACGCTCCGCTCATAGCATTCATCAGTATATATTCTGAGAAGTATGACGACTGGGACCATCTGACACCATTTGTCACCTTCACGTATAATACTAGCATACATGCGGCAACCAATTTTACCCCCTTCAAACTGGTTTATGGGAGGGTAGCGCGTTTTCCCTTAAGGATACCATCTGATGAAAAATCAAGAACCTATAATGTTTACATGCGAAATCTAGTATTAAGATTGGAAGAAATGAAATTTTTAGCAGGCAAAACCCAAATAGCTAACAAAGTCAAAACAAAAGCGAGGTACGACAAAAAGGTTAGAGCGTTTAAAGGCAAGGTAGGCGGATATGCTAGGTTAATTAACGAACCCCGAGTCAATAAATTCGATGCATACAGAAACAAACCCTTGAAAATCATTGAATTCATTGGTAGGATTGTAATTTTAGAATATCCAAACGACAAAAGAATTCTGATTAATTAATAGCAATAAGTGTAAATAAATTGTAAATAGAGTATTTATAAAAATAAATGTTATAAAATCTCATTAACTCATATCTAAAATTGCAGGATGAATACATTAAATAAATTTTTGATCATAATTTTTAACATAACAACAATGGCCCGAAGCCAATTCCCATATCAAATGGACCCATTGGACCCTAATCCCGGCATCTATTTCGCGAAAGTGGGCGTCATGAGGATAAAAAGAGCTGACTGGAAAATTCAAATCTACATCGACGTGGATGAGTTCATGCAAACACATGCACCATTGGAGTAATACAGGGCCGTCTACAACAGCTGCTTGGTTCGAATCGAAGAAATAAAGTGCAAACATGCTTTAGGACTAGATTTCATAAAGTTAAAAGATCAAACTTTAAATGAAATACAAAGGCAAATAAATGTAACCATCCAAACAATGACACATCAATCGTATCCAGCAGAAAGAAATCCCAGAAGCATCCGAGTCCAAAGAATAGCACCCCTAGGAATAATAGGCTCAATAAGCAACAGCTTATTCGATCTAGTCACCACTGATGACGTAGACAACATCAACAAGAATATAGACACGTTATTTCAAGATCAGACGAAAATCGTGCAAATAATGGATCAAAATGCGCACATACTCTCAGCGCAATTTGAAGAATTATATAACATAACCAAAAATCGCCAGAAAGTGTTCCAAGGATTAGAAGCAAGCATGACCAAAACAATAAACAAAATGTTAAAAGAAGAAGATGAACTAAAACATCTAGTAGAAATGAAAGTGTACGTGAGAAGCCTAGAAGCAACGCTAAATCACTTAATAAAAAGCAACGAAAAAGTTTTGAAAATACTCAGATACCTGAAGGAATAAAAAATCCACCAGAAACTATTAACAACAAGCATGCTACACCAAATTATGACGGACGTAAAGAGAACTAGCGAAAATCTGGACTTTGCTTTACCCACAGAATATTTAAGAATAGACGAGATAATTAAAATATCAGAAATAGACACGATTCACCAAAATGGAAGCGCTATTGCCGCAATACATGTACCACTTGTGGATAGAGAGCCATATCAAATTTACAGACTACATCCGGTGTCAGTACTACAAAGCAAACAAAACTAAACAGCAGAAATAGTTTTTGTGCAACTATCGCATAAATGCATCGCAATAAATTCCAATCAATAAAGATACGTTAAGTTCGATGTGCAACCCACAGTTAAATGCATAAAGACACATTATGCCCTCATCTGTCCAATACTTGGACTGTCCAATACAATCTACATCAAGGGACTGCGAAGTAGCAATGCTATTAAATCCCAACACAGAAACACCGAAATCCTCTGATATAAGATATGGAACCAGTGCAAAAACCAAGTTAGAATATTTAGAAAATGATCAATCCTGGTTATACTCAACAGTTAAACCAGAACAAATGCGAATTACGTGCACAAATCAAAGAGACACAAAGATAAAATTTGATTTGGACAGGACGCCAAATCCAGTCGGATCACATATTTATACAAACCCGAGATTGATCTAAAAATACATGACATGTACCCCATTCTTAATGAAAGAGACCAAAATCCTAGCCGTGATACACCCCAAAGCCTTGAAATAATTGGACCTAAATCTGACCTTAATCAAGCTAAACCCTTAAAACAAATGATAGAAAAATTAAGTGAATAAACACAAAAGACGCGAATACAGAACAAACAGCCCCCTATATAGCGGTCTAACCTTCCAACCGGTTATGATTTCAAGTATCATAGCATTAATAGTGGGAATGAAGTGTGGAATGATGATACCCTGCCCAAAATTGAATAAACAAACATATAAAATACCTCAAATTAAAGAACCCAATTGCGATAACTCCATAATCGAAACAAACTTAACAGAGACCCCTAGTGCTTCTAAAACAAAAAACAATAAACCAAATAAATCTAAATCAATTATAATACAGACCCAATTTAAAAATGAAGCAGAATGCAATTATTAACACAACCCTATATACAAAACAAAATTTAAATTTACAGAAGTAACAAGATGAACACGGCAGCCTGTACGAGAATTCGAACAAGTTGGAAAGACAAGGTATATCTTTACCGAAAAACACAGAACGAACCCCGTAAACAAAAAGATTACAATAACCTACGATACCGTAATGGAGCAAATGATTTAAAGACCACACTTATAAGAGAAAACAAGTTCAGAAAACTGGGTAGAACAGCAGTACAGACAAGAAGGTCGCTATCCAACGAAAACATCCCTACCCCAGCAAAAAGAAACCCTTCGGTACGCGTCGTAAACAACACGCAACAAACAAGGGAAATAACCAAAGATAGATTATTTTGCATCCTGCCATGGCAAGGCATAGACAAAGAAAAAGATGAAGCCTTTTTCCAACACTTTGCGCAGTTTGGAAAAATGGTGTATTACGAAACTGTACAAGACAAAAAAGGACGGTTGTCATACGGTTATGTTCAATATTTTGAAAAAACCAACGCAGAATGAGCAAAAAAGAACAGTGATCCTATCTACAAAGCAACATTTGCCGAACCTAGAAAACGGAGACAAAGCGAAAATAAAATGGACGCAAAATTCCACCCATACTGTAAAAGAAATATTGAAGTAGACTTGTATGAACTACATGACCAAATTTGTAAGAAACAAGCAAAATGGACAATTTGCCAAAACCCTGTGGCAGCTTCCTCAATCGGAACAGCAACACCTCAACAAGTTCTCATCCTAACCAAAGGCAAAAAAGAAATCAAGGAGGAAGTAATTCAACAACAAGTGACAACATTAAGCAACATCGGCAAGCCAGAATCACTAGAAACACCAAATGATACCATAGAAAGCGGACCGGAGCGAGATCATAAATCACCATCAAATCAACCATTTCTTATTTCATAACACGCTTCATAATACCCAGAAATGTACTCGAAAAAATGGATACAGATGATAAACCTAACGAATAAATAAAAGAAAACCCTATCATAATAAAACATAGTCATTCCTATATAACAATCCAACTAACAACCTAATCACACATACACACACAAATACAACACAAGCATTACACAAACACAATAGAAAGGGGATCATTAATGATGACAATATGTGAGTCACAAATGACCACATTAACTGAAATGTCCCTGTTAACTCTATAAAAGAAAAAAAAATTTAAACCTAGCTCACATAACTCACAAAAACATAAAAACGTTTTATCTCCACATACTTGAACATAGTCCACTCCTGTTCTGCTACGTCTCTTGAATCTGCTTTTCTTCTAATAAAATATATTTAATAAACAATTGAATCTTAACAAAACGATTCTTTTTGAAATCTAACAAACTCTTCCAAATGTTTCCACTACATCTTTTCAAATGAATCAAAACTTAAATCTGCTATCCGTCGACTACAAGACACACATGAATGGAAGATAAATGATGACCAGCGTTCACGCAGGACTGATATCTCCCATAAACAAAAAATAGCTACACTCACGCAACAACGCTTAACCCACACCACCCAATCCCTATAACCGAATTTCCACAAACAACCAACTAAGACCAAATAAAAACAAAAATAAATCAACATAATCAAACCCCATAATAATAATAATGGACAAAAACTAGGAACCCCTAAAAATAAATAAATTGCATGACCAAATATGCTACATCATAACATACAATCACACCTTTTGTCATTCATTTTCTCTTTGTTACAGGAAAATGGATCAAACCAAAATGGACGTTTTAGACATTACGGACATGGGAGGAACCAAGGTCCACATAAAATTCAGGGGCAGACAAGGCAGCGCCATCCTCGACTGGCAAAGATCATCCGAAAGAATGGGTAACGCTAAGAAAAAAATGACGGCGACGAAATAAAAAGATGACACTAAATTCGAACCAGTTAATATTAAATCGCTACCAGTCGCAAGTAAGATCAGTAAAAAAAAAGAATTCATTGTTGAAAAGTATAGACTTGTAAGAGTAGTTGAATTACTCGGGAAAACCAACAGTTTTACTTCCGTGGTTTCAAGTTTTGTAAGTGCCACGATCGCTGAGACACACCATCCTCTCTCGTCGCTAAGAAGAGAGACAACACATCAAGGCGCCCATCTATCTGCACCTGCTCGAAGGAGGAACGAGTTGAAGGGATCCGAGACGCACACCAGCTTGACTGTACAGAACCACCGACGCCAGGCTCAAGGAGCGACAATTACCCACAGCGGCAACCTCCTGCCGCTCGCATCTCTACACACACACACACACACACACACACACACACACACACACACACACACAC